>CAUYSK010086289.1:0-23780 GCA_963575035.1 Avahi laniger | reverse complement strand
GGGATCTCGCTCTTGCTCAGGCTGGTCTTGAACTCCTGAGCTCAAACAATCCTCCCACCTGAGCCTCCCAGAGTGGTAGAATTGTAGGCATGAACCACCACGCCCAGCACCATTGTCTTTTCTATCCAGTAAATTAAAATTTCATCTTTTAAATTACTCAGGCCAAAAACTTTGGAGTCAGTCTTGATTCCTCTTTTTCTCATGGAAATGCCTTTTTTCAAAGCTGCATTTCTAGCACCAAAAACAGTGGTGCATAGTATGCACCAATAAATAGGCCTCGAAAGAATGAAATGTGTAAGCCAATAACAGAGGGTGAACAATCCGATGCCCAAAGATAGAAACATTAGTTAACTTAGGTGCTACCAGGAGGGCAGAATCTCCTTGTTTTCTCACCCTTATCAGCTCCAGAGAGAGATTGTTTTTGTCATGTGTTGAAACAATTTCTATAACATAATGCAAATTAATAGAGCTCTTATGCTGCATTTTTGGAGCATCAAGTAGAGCATGGAGAGTACTTATTTATGATGAACATCTCACTCTCATTTCTCACTTTTTGGAGTTTCTGTTAATGTCCCCAGTTGACACAGGGTGTAGGTACTTATTGACTATTTTTTTTTTAATGAACAAATGTTTCCTAATGTACATTTCAATCTCAGAATTTTAAAAGGTGGGATATGTCTTATCCTCCTCTAAAACTTACTATTTTCCTTGCATTTTGTATCTCTGTTAATGTTACAAAGTGGGAGGTCTATTGTAATTGCTCTTCTTCACCTCAACCCAAGGTTCATCTAGCCTTCAGATTCTATCAATTTTTCTTCTTTATATTTTAAATGTTGTTCAAGCCCTCCTTACTGCTCACCAAAGTTACTTTTACAGTAACTGCTTATCTTGAATCCATTGTATTATTGTCCCTCCTTTCCATAAAATGCTTTATGATTTCCACTATTTCTGGTTGGATCTGAATCTTGTGACTTGGCACACAGGCTGTGCCTCATCCGGCTCCCGTCTCTATCCAGCATCATCTCTATTGACCCCTTCCCCTGTTTTTCTGCCTTCTCACCCTGACAAACTATGCATAAAATTTGCATTATTTGTAATTTCGTTAAAGGACCCATGTCTTTGAAATTGTTAATTCCTCTGCTTAGAACATCCTTGTCCACTTCATCAGGCCACCTTCCTATTAATGTGAGTACTGACAGTATTGAGTCAAGACTGTTAATTCAGCTGTTTTTGTTCTCATTTAGTAGTATCTCCATAATCTCATTATTTACCAAACATATCTCTTGTATTAATACATAGTATATTTTTATCATTGTATCGATTTATCTTCATCTGGGCAGGCAACATGTTCTGTTTACCTTTGTAGTTTCTGAACCTTTTTAAGTTTCAGTAGGAATTCAAAATAAATACTGCTTTGGCACCTACTTCTGCTGGTATACTAAATTAATATGAAATCATGTGATACTACAGGTCCATATATCTGAATATATGTGTTAAAAACCCGGAAGAAACTCTTTAGTTTTTACCTTGATTACAGAATGTTTTATTCATAAGGAAACAATATGTTTCAGTGCATACCTGTGCATATTCACAGATATATGTTTATGTGATATAAATTAATCAAATGGGTTGTAAGCTATGATAATGGCAAATTACCATTAGAATTGGGAAGGGATTTTATAAATCTAACTTAAATTCATTATTTCAATTTAATTTTCTATTTTTTCTTTCAATTTACCTTTTTGAATATTTCTTGGGAATAATTTGCATTATCCTTTACTTCCTTTCTCCTCAATTTTATGCTATTATTGTCTACATATATCTGCTGTTAATTTAGATGATATTTGCTGCTAGTTTTTATATTCCTTATTTTTGCTACTTTGAGTTTTCTGTAATTTGCATTTTTCTAGAAACCAGGTGATTGAGACTGATTTAGTTTCTCTGAATATAGAGCAGCAGCATTATTTATATGCTCTTTGAGATCTTTTAAAATTATATGGCATTGCTGAAAAAAGGTTTGTAAGTACTGTTAATGACTGGCAAGGAGGTATTGGGAAAACGTTTTAAACTTGACTTTTTGACATGAACTGGTTACAGCTGAGTGAATGTATACTGGAAAGGTAGACTTTTTTTTTTTTAAAGTGTGTTTTTCTTTTTCCTTTCTCTCCTCTGGCACATTCGTCACCCTCACTTTAAACAATCTTAAGTTTTGACAGTAGAAGCATACTGGTCAGATTTTAATGCCTAGATATCAAACATAACAATTACTATATATTTCAACCAGCGGGAATTGAGACCCCTGTTGGTGTCTTACTCCAAAACGGTATTTTAAATTCATATAAACCTTGCCTTAAGGGATGGAGAAAAGACAATTTAGGGAACAGCATGAGGTTAAACATATTGATCAGTAGTCCAGTAGTTTTTGCTAGACTTTAGGTAGACGGTAGACTCAGAAAAATAACGCTATCAACAAAGAATGCTTTGCTTCTCTAGCGAAAATCTCTTTTGCTTCCATGTTATGGATTTTGGATGATGAAAGATATATTTCAGGCATGGATGAAAAAATGAAGTTGAAAGTTTAAGTGTTAAGCATGAACTGAAAAATTTTTTGATTTTTAAATTTTTATCATTTAAGCTATATATTAAAGGATTTAGTGAGCTGTATAATTTATTTCTGTTTAAAATACAGCATACAATAATTTTGAATTTTTGCCAAGCATGAGAACAACTCCCTGATAAATTAACTTCTAGAAATTAATTATGCAGTGTTCATTATATAATTTTTGGTTATTAACAACCTTATTAACCAGATTTAAGACCCTTTTTGACCTTGAGGTATTTGGGTCTTTCAGTTTCTCTTGATAATTATTTTATTATTTTGTTTTAGATAAATGTTACCCATCCAGTAGATATTTATAGTTTTCAATTAGGTTGTATTCAATTCCTATTGTATGTGTGTGGAATGATATTACTGGACAAGAACTTAACTTCTGCTTATGAGTAGATTTTTGTTATAGAGTGGTACCAATGGCTAATGTTTCTCCATCTTCCTTTCACCTCAAAAACCCTCAAAGAAATGAGAAATAAAAAACTCCACTGCAACTATATTTCTTTTATAACTTATAATTAGCTAAAATATTTTACTTACAAATGATTGTCTAATATTTGATAATACTTAGAACAAGACCTTTATGTTTCAGTTTTCTTACTCTTTCTTTAATGTTGGAAATCCAGTAAAAGTCTCATTGCATAATCTGTTGTAGGTAGCTTGTATGCAGCTCATCAATGCCCTTGTTACGTCTCCTGATGATTTGGATTTCAGGCTTCACATCAGAAATGAATTTATGCGTTGTGGATTGAAGGAGATATTGCCAGTAAGTGCCCTGCAGTCTCCTTATTAATATTTAAATTAGAAGAGTACTTGAGTAGGGGGAAATTTAGATAAATTACCTTCAAGAATAATTTATCTGTGGGAAAAGGCTTGAGTATAAAAATCTATTTTTGAGATATAGATGATAAAATGTGAGTATTATTTAACACTTTAAATGTTTGAATGCTATAAATCAAGTTGAATGGTTGGTTTATTGTTTATATGTTTTTCATTAATTCTTTTGCATAATTAAAACAGCATTCATCATAATTTCTATTTAATATCTCTAGAATTTAAAAGACATTAAGAATGATGGCCTGGATATCCAACTTAAAGTTTTTGATGAGCATAAGGAAGAAGATTTGCTTGAGTTCTCCCATCGCCTCGAAGATATTAGAGCTGAACTTAAATATCCTTTTGTTCAGGAGTCTAATCCAATAATATATAAAATTATTGCGAGATCTAAAACACCATCCACATTCCCTCAAATATTTAACTCATTTCTATATAGACCATATGAAATCAATACTTTATGCATCAGAAGAATGTTATTTTATTAGTTTAATGTTTATTTTTATGAATACACACATGTAAGTGGATATTACAACTAACAAATAGATTTTGTTAGACTGACTTCTTATATATATGTGTGCAATCTATTCTTTTTTCTGTTCTTTTTATATTTGGCACCTTCCCTGCCACCCAGTGATTTGTAGCATTAAGAGCAAGGTAGCCTCAGTCCACTGGCTGCTCCTTCCCTATACGTTGGTGCATGCTCATATGGACCCCATGATAATTCTTTGTCTGAGCCCTTCCCAAGATCCACCAGTTTCCAAGCCTCAACTGGGGCTTCTCCATGATAGATAATGCCTGGTTAAGGTTCCCTTAGAACAAAATACAGTATTCACAACCAGCTGCCCACTACCTTTACCCCAGCAACATCTTTGCTTAGGAGAGGCAGATTATTTGGAGTTGATCATAGAAGGAAAGCCAGGAAGTGTCAGATCAAGTTGCCATTTCCAGAGTTTTTCTACGGCCCTTAATCCTGAATACCCATATTTTATGTTGAATATACAAGATATTTGTATTAGAGTTTCAGAGCCTTACAGAGTAGATTTTGTCATATTCATACAGTTGTGTGGCATAGAATATAAATAAATCTATATATTCCTTAATCAACTCACTGAAGCATATGATGTTTACAACACGGTGTGGAACACAGTTAAGGAAACTAAGGCAGAGGGATATTTTGTTTCTATTCTTCAGCATCTTTTGCTGATTCGAAATGATTATTTTATAAGGTAAGAGGAAGTTATATTCTAATGTTCTTTCACTAATAAAAATCTCTTAATTGTGAAATTCACCTGATATTTGATTTGGACAAGCAAATGATTTTTATTTCTGTCATAATATGGATTGATAGACTGTGTCATTTCCTCTGGGCATATATTTAGACAGATGAAGGTAAAAATGATATTACTATTACTTTTTAAGCTCCAGTGGATTCTTGGTTACAACCTTTCATCTGAATAAAAATGCAAACTACCAACAAATTACTGGCTTATCATGTGATGGATAATATTTTCTCATTATTCCCTGGGCAGTAGAAATGATGTTGATAAGTTTCTTTTTATAAGTTACATGAAGGGCACTAAACATTGCTTTTTTTAGTGTTTATGAAGCTAGAAAGTACCTTAATAATATAGTTGTGTTTAACATTGCTAATGTATCAGAAAAGCTAGATAAATGGCTTTTCAAGTTTGATTATATACTAGCCATATGAACTTAACAAATTATTTATCCTTTCTATCCCTTATCTACATTATAATGTAGGTATATATGGATATTATCACCTAACTCACTGGGTTGTTACGAAGGTGAAATACGGTATCATGAGTAAAACTCCTAGCCAAATCCCTGGCACATGGTGTATGCTCAGTCTCTATATCCTCTTTATACTTTTCTTACTGTCTTATGAGGGAAGCTGAGATCTTTGGATATAAATCATTTTTGTTGCCACCAATTTATGTTTGCTGAAGTTTCATTCTCAAATACTGTGGGTAATGTTTCTTTTCCTACTTAATTTCAAGTAAAAGAATTATTGGATAAGCCTCATTCAGGTTGTGTTCCCTGGATGACATCAGAAAGTGTAACTCGAGGGTCTTTTTGATGTACCTAACAAAGAAAGGAGAACGAAAGTCAAAGTATTAAAACTTGAGGTTCTTTGGGATGAGTAAGAGAAATGGATCAAACATCCTCTCTTTGTAGCTAGAAATCTCATTGATGTTCTAAAATATTAGCTTAGTAACCTATTTTGCTGTTTAATTTGCTTCTGATATTTTGTTAAAAATAAAATACTTTAAATATTTAACCACTTAATAAATGGTAGATAAGAAATACTAATTAATTAAGATTTTAAAATATCATTGGTACTCTGCTAATTAAAATACTATCTTTCTACTTCAGATTTATTTAAAAATGTAATTGAAACTTCTATTTAAAGTAAACGCCATACATTTTTTTGATCTGTTTATGGTTACTCCTGTGAAGCCCTCCCTGGATGTTTGATGCTGTTTGAGTTCCCAAGAATTCAAGACCATTGTTTACTTTCAATGGTTTGAATATGTCCATAGTCCTGCAGAGGTTGTATCTTACTTATGATTTTGAGCTCCTCTTCTGTGCTCCAAGAGGGCATGTGGTTATGTCTAGTTTGAAAACAGATTAAAAAGCACAGCTATCTTGGAATATGCTTAGTTGATGCTATTGTTTTAGTCGAATCTAGAGTCTCAGAGAAATATTAGATTGTGGTGTTACCAAAGTGGCATTAGTGAGGCATTGAAGTTTAGCTATTTTGGTCATCTTTTGAGGATCAGCTTTTAAGTTTATTTATTTATTTTTGTAACTCCAACAACTTTTAAATTTAATGCTCATCAATGTTGATTCCTTCCTTGGCTCTTTAACCCCCTGGCCTCTGGTCTTGATTCTATTAATAGATACGGTTGCCATGAAGACAGAGATCTTGGGATTGTTGTACTCAAGACAATTCTGTTTTTTCCTCATGTTTGCAAACTCTCATAGCTGTTTATTATTGTTGTTTTTAATATTGCTTAAAAAGAGATGTTCCTTTATTACAAGATTGTGTCAGGATTGTGGTCATTTGCATAGTATTTTTGTCATATATGTTTACAAATTTTTATCTATTTAGCTTTTTATTTATATGAAGTGAAATTCACTTTTATGGGTATATGGGTCTATGAGTGTTGTTCTTTTGGTTTTACCTTAATTTTTTGGTTTCATCTATCTACCATGGACCTGGATTTTACCTTCTTTAGAAATCTTAGATGATTTGAATGTTTTTTGTTTAATGAACATTTTAAACTGCTTTTGATATGAACACACTTTTTCTTTTTTTATAAATAATAGATTAATGTTTCACGGCAGATTGTTAAATGTTCTTATTTAAAAGAATTAGTGAGGCTGAATGTGGTGGCTCACGCCTGTAATCCTAGCACTTTGGGAGGCTGAGGTGGGAGGATTACTTGAGCCCCAGGAGTTTGAGACCAGTCTGGGAAGTAGGGAGACCCCTTCTCTACAAAAAAAAAAAAAAAAAAGCTAGGCATGGTGGTAGCTGGGTTCATGTAGTCCCAGCTACTCTGGAGGCTGAGGTGGGAGGATGGCTTGAACCCAGAAGTTTGAGCTATGATGATACCACTCTCTAGCCCTGGCAACAGAGTGAGACCCTGTCTCAAAAAAATAAAATAAAATTAGTGGATGGAAAAATTAGAATCTTTCTTCATTTTTCACCTTTGGGAAAAGAGGAAATTTTGCTGAAATGGAACTTGATTGGAGAATGTACATCAGAGACAGTTCCTGTTCCTCAAGGAAAAGGGGGAAAAATGAAATGTAGCAAGGTAACTCAAAGGTGGAGAAGATCAAATTCAATTCTGTACTAAATCATCAGTGATTTACCATGTGAAAAATATCATACTAATTGAAGGCACATGGGAAATAATTTCTGATAATTCTTAAAAATATTATAGAGAAAATGAAGATGACTTCAAAACATCCTCCAATAAAAATGGCCTTTTGTCAGTGAAGTAATGACAGTTTATGTTCATTGCTTAATTATTCACATATTCCTTAGATAGACACATTCATTAACTTACCAATATGGCTCATAGAGATTATTTTCTAGAGTTACATTTCTGGAATCCAGAAATATATATCAATCTTTGCTAGTATTGTCTGCCAAAAGAGTCCTTGCATGAAATATCAGCTACAGTATAACTCATAATTGGATATTGTGGAGTTGAGAAAAAAATTTATTGAAATTATGATTTCCTTAAAAAATGACATAAAATAACTTGTTAATTTAAAAGATTTTAATTTTTAAAACAACATTAGAATAATATTAAGAGTAAAAAAGGAATGGGTCGTCTAAATTTTCAAATGTGACAGATATAAATGTGTGGGAAACATATATGCCTAAGTGTAAATAGAGTTATTATGGCAAAAATATTCAGAGATTGGAGATAATATCTTTGAAAGAAGTTGAAGAAATTGAGGCAAACGTAGATATCAGCTTCTTTGATTAGTACCCAAGAACAATTTCTTGAACATTTTCCCTCTGTGACAATTCGTGATAGTTAATCATCTTTGCTAATGTTAAACCGTAGTAAATTTTTTCCAGTGTAATAAATGATTTATTAAGTGTAAGGTAAATAAGCCAAGAGCAGTGGGTCACAGTTGGTAGGGAAGGAAAGCCCAAGTGCCTTGTAGGGCCAGCAAATACGTGATGAGGACGATTGGAGAGGAAAAATGAGCTAGAAGTCATTGAAGAAAGAAATAAGTTATTGGGGGTGATTGGGATGGAGGATTGTAACCTTTTTAGACTAGCACCCCCACTGTCTGTCACTTTAGTTTGGTTTTGGTTATATAATCTTTTGTCTATTTCACATTTGTTGATTCTTAAGGGATGTTCTTTAGCTTATTACAAATGTAGATGGACTGAACTATAGTGATAACATGAATGCTACTACTAGGAGATTTTAGTTAAAGTTTGATTTTTGGACAAATATTATTTAAATTTTTCTATTTTTTTGAGTAAGAAATATGCATTTGATATTGTGTATAATGTACAGTACCAGTTTTTAATTTTTAATTTGATTCCACAAACTTTCCAAAAACAGTATTCTATATAGTTTTTTTTTTTTTTTTTTTGAGACAGTCACACTTTGCTGCCTGGGATAGAGTGCCGTGGCGTCAGCCTAGCTCACAGCAACCTCAAACTCCTGGGCTCAAGCGATCCTACTGCCTCAGCCTACTGAGTAGCTGGGAATACAGGCGTGCACCACCATGCCTGGCTAATTTTTTCTATATATTTTTAGTTGTCCAGCTAGTTTCTTTCTGTTTTTGGTCGAGATGGGGTCTCGCTCTTGCTCAGGCTGGTCTCGAACTCCTGAGCTCAAACTATCTGCCCACCTCGGCCTCCCAGACTGCTAGGATTACAGGCATGAGACACCACGCCTGGCCAGTATTCTATGTAGTTTTAAGAACCTCCTACAGAACTGTTTAGAAAAGCTTTTTGTTTTTTGGTTAATTAATATGAATGAATTAACGGCTATTTCAGAGTGGTACAGTGGAAAGTTGATGATCTCTGAGGATATTTTTTAGTACACAACATTTCCTCTTAGACTCTTTTTTACTGCCAACTAATTAAGTCAAAGTTCTGACTTTTATAAGAAAATCATCTTTAAAGAATACTATATTTCCTAAAAGATTATAAAAAATATAACATTTTTAAATCATTAGAGGGAAAGTAATGACAATTGTATTTACTCCCACTCCCATGTTAAATCTATCATGTCAACCTTTGAAATTATATTAATAAATCATTGAACTTGAAATCAAATTTAATAAAATAGCATTTTGTTTTGATGTAAAGTTACCATAATGAATTGATTGTACATTTAGTCTTTTATTTGGTTTTAGGCAACAGTACTTCAAATTAATTGATGAGTGTGTATCCCAGATTGTATTACATAGAGATGGAATGGATCCAGACTTCACATATCGAAAAAGATTAGATTTAGATTTAACACAATTTGTAGGTGAGTATTTCTCTGTTATTTAATTGGAAACATCTATTGCCTCCTCTATGAGTTAGCTCTAAGGTATTGGTTCACATACTGTGGCCTGTGTACTCCTGAGGGTCCTAATGGTCAAAACTTTTTCCATATAAATACTAAGACATTATTTACCTTTTTCATTGGGTTGATATTTGCACCAATGGTGCAAAACAATAGAGGGTAAAACCTCTCGTACTTGATTAGGAATCAAGACACTAAACTATAGTAGTTTAGTTTATCATTATATTATTTACTCAGCAAAACAAAACAAAAACTTGCATTTTTTACTTAAGAATGTCCTTAATAAAGTCCTAAAAATATTAATTTTATTAAATATTAAATCTTGAATATACATCATTTTAATATTTTTTGTTAACAAATGGGATGTATACATACAGCATTCCTGCTGTATACCAAAGCAGGATAAGAAAATACTTATGTAATTGAACTGGTTGCCTTTCTCTTTTTTCTAATTTGGAAGATTACAAACTGTGCATGCTTTAAATAAAATGAAGTGAGTCTATAACTTCCAAGAAAATGACTGATAGACTTTGTTACCAATGAGAAAATCTGAACTTTTAAGTGAAAATTTGAATTTTGGGAAATTTTTATGTGATGCTGTCAGCCTGACAGCTTCTTAATTCTAGAAGAATTTTCTGATGAGGTCAGTGGTGATATCAATCTATATGATTGTTTTGATATTGTATGAAGAGATGTGTCAACATTTGGAAGATACGCATGACTTAGCAACTTGCTCGTTTCCAAGTGACCAGTGCCTGATGTTACAAATTCTGCATAGGCAAAAGATTCATTAAAAGTGGAACATGAATCGATGGATTTTAAAGTAACAGAGTATAAGTTCAGTAATGTGATATGTGATTCCACATTGAACTACTGTTGAAGAAGGTACCATTTGTCAAAGTTTGATGTAACACCAAAGAAGAATATTCACAACAATCCGAAAAGGCTATTAAAATGCACCTCTTTTTTTCCACTGTATATATACGCAAGGTTGTTTCTTCTTCATATATTATCTGAGTCCAGGAAGAGAGATAAAATATATAGAATGAGTGAAGACCTGGATAATATTAGTGACACTGATAAAGAAAATGCTTGTTTCTCTATACAGGACAGAAGCAATTAGAAGTTCCTGAGGAGGTAGGAGGGGGACACAGAAATTAGGAAATGCATGCTCTAAATATGCAGCAAATTAAAATGTGGAATAATTCCCCCTGGATATTAGGAACGTTTTTCTTGAATAACTGAGAGGTTTTATCATTGAACCCTTGAAAAGAAAATATTTGAACACAGCTTGCATATATGAGTGATGCATATTTAGATAGCTTTAATTATTTTGATTGGTTTTTAAATATTTAGAATAAACTTATAGAGAAAATACAGAAGACTTAAATACAAAAGAGAATTTTGTCGTAGTTACATGAATAGATGAGAGAAGACACAAGGCTGGACAATAGGAAAGGTGTTTGAAAGCATAGAGCACAGGTAATTTGATATATTATAGTAGGAATTTAGAGATATTGTCTATATAATAGTAATCAGAGGGTTAAGTATTTAATACCTTGGAGCCAGCCAATTTAGTAAATAAAATTATCAAAAATTGGGATTAGAGAGGGAACACTATCTTCATCTTTTATAATAGGAAGTTATCTATAATGCCTTAAAAATATCAAGAAATAATAGGATGCACATTTTATTTAGAATTAAGAAGCTAACCATTAAGATAATCTAATACAGGAAGAACTGTAAAGGGTTGCATTTAGGAAGTAAGACAGATTTGGATGCAGTGATTTGACCGACTGTTACTTTTCATTATAAACTCTTCTATGTTTTATTAAACCATGTTCATGTATTGCTTTCATTTGCAATAAAAGAAGGATAAAATGTACTATGGGAAATCCATATGAATCACTTCTCCTGCATCATATTTTATCATGCGGACATATATCATAACTTATTTAATCAATCCATTATTGATGGGCATTTAAATTATTTACAGGTTTTTTTTTTTTTTTATGGTTAACAGAAACAATATTTTAATGAGTATTCTTCCCCAAAGGCAAAGTCCTGGAAATAGATTTGCTGGCAGAAAGAAATGCATATGTAAAATTATAGTACATGTTGCCTAATTTTTTATCAGCAAAGTTCCCAACATTCATTGTTGTGTAGGAGAGTTGGTTTCCCCTAGCCAACTCCAACACTTGGCATTATGGATCATTTAATCTTTGCTATCATTTCTCATCAAAAAGGCTTTATTTTCATGTTATTAGGAAAAAGCAAACATCCATTCATGTTTTAGTCTCGATTTTCCTAATTTTCTGTTCCTTACTATTGCCTGTTTCTTTAGCCTGTGTTGGACGTTATTTATTCTTTCTTTATAATATTTATGGGTTGATGATAGAAACCTTTGAATTTATATGTTACAATTAAACTCTCTCCTCTTAAGTTTAAAATCGTTAGTGAGATTGTCTGTTCCTTTATGTTTTTTGTATTATGCTTAGAAAAGCCTTCTCCAGTCAATTGTTATATTTTTCTCCATTTTGTTGATTTTATTACTAATTACTAAGTAGTATTTCTAATTTTTTTTTGATTTTTTTTTTCTTTCTAAACTTTCAAAGTCATAGTGAAGTTAAAAAGTACTACAATGAAAAACTTTCTGTCATTGCAATTTTAGATGTTTGTATAGATCAAGCAAAACTAGAAGAGTCTGAAGAGAAAGCATCAGACCTTGGCAAGAAAGTAAGTGACTTTGATTAACTTTACAGGACTGTGGGGAACCACTGCAGGCAGGTTTCTACCTCAGGGACTTTGCTTGTTGTTCGTTCCTTCCTTCCTTCTTTACCTCCTTCAGGTGCATGCACAGCTGCCATCCTCCAAGCAGGACTTTCCAGACCATTGTATTTAAAAATTTTAGTTCCTCATTTCCAACCTTGACTGTCCCTATTTTTCCTTCCTCATTTGTTTTTCTTCCATTATATTTAATCATCATCTGACATGCTACATAGTTTATGTGTTTATATATGTGCATATGAATATATTATCTATTTCTTTTTCTAGACGAAACTTTATTACACATTTTTGTTTTATTCATTATCTCTGTACCAAAAACAATTCTTGGCCCCCGTGTAGGAATTAAAAAATATATTTTTTGAATGAATAAATGAATAAGTGTTTGAGCGAAATGTATGGAATCAAAATTTTAAGATTGAAGTAATTCTCAAGAAATCATATCATTTAGGCCCTTAAACTGAATTCCTATCTTAAAATTTTAAGAGAAAAGTTAATTGGCTTTTTGTTTTGATTAAAGTTGCTTCCTTATATTAAGTCATACTATAAAAATTGCTATTTTCATAGGTCAAAATTGGATATTATGATACCAGTTTTATTTGTTTCAACCTAGTAGTATTTCTAACCATCCAGCCATTTTCTACTTTTCTTTAAGGTAGTATTTTGTCCTTTTATCTCTGGCTAAGCATGTACCTATTAAACTTATTCTTTATTTTTTTGTTGGATTCAAAGTCACTCTGACTTTTGAATGCTTAAAGCTGTTTTTTCACATTGAAGAAATCATAATTATTACTGCTGCTGCCACCAGAATGAACCCTTAATGAACATTTGCTAAGTGAATATTTACTGTGTGTTAGGCAACATGCTAGGAAGTACACATTTTTAATGTAGTAGGTATTAAATGTATCTTGAGAGAATTACACATTTCTATAAACTTTGAAGATAAAACATGACTTTCAAGATAAAACATAAGTTAGGAGTAACTTATGGAAAACATTATAAATTTCCTGTCTAAGAAGTGCTAAGGCATTGAGTTTACCAAACACTAATTGGGAGGTTATTGTATCCCAGGCCTTAGGCTGTAGGCTAGGATTACAGCTGTGAATATTATATTGTCATTGCCCTCAAGTTATTCAGTTTAGTGGGGGAAACAAATTAATAGATCATTTAAATTGTGTCATAAGTGTTAGTTAATAGATGTTCATGTTGTAGGGTGACTCCTCACTCAACCAACGTTGTATTCTAAACTCAGTAATAAGTGCTTTCGCTCTTTATAGGAAAATAGTAGTAAAGCTTCAAGTACTCGATTTGGGTGCATCCCAGGTCGTATAAACTTGCTTTTGTTATCATTTTTATGTATATATTAGTAGTATATATGAATGGTGTTAAACATACTAACTTTTCAACAGATTTTTTTTTTAAATTGTAAGCTTTAAATGTAAATAGAAGAAAGAGTTTGTTCAAGGTTAGTTGTCTCCTTTTAGTCAGAAATTATATGTCTTAGGTGTATTCAGAAAATATTGTTTGCTTCATAAAAGATTTCTATTGCCATACCATTTTGTATATATCAGCAAAAACTTTGTTCTGATAGCTTTATAAGGACACATGTAAATACTTTGCTTTAGGCAGAAAGCTATCATGGTTGCTAGGCACATTCTTTATTTTGGTGCATAAATTTGAAAAATGAAGACCAGAAATGTCAGAAAGTATATAGAGAATATTGAGTTATCAACTTTCTTGTACAGATGCACTAATACATTTACTCTTGGGAATGAAATTAAGCAGCGCCTCAACCTTAACTGTGTTTTTTGACATTTTTGCATGTAATTTTGTGAGTGTAATATTGCCCTAGTAACTCTTTCCAGAGAAGAAGGCTATCATATCAGTTTTTATATGGTATGCTTTTAATGGAGATTCATTTTATCCCCAAGGCTACAGTGATTTGACTATAGATATTACAAAAATGCTAAAGCAAAGTTTATATTTCATCTGATCCTTTTATGGGGAGGTTGTGGAAATTTTTCTTTTGGTAAGTAATACAGATACTTTCAGTATGGCCAAGTTAGTTTAATAAATTTTCTTAGAGTGTACTAATTATGACTGTTTATTTTGATAGTTTTTATCTTCGGTCTCCTAAGTAATCTTTTTTCCTTCCAAATTTTAGTCTAGCATCTATAAGATAGGACAGGCATATCCTATTGCACATATTGATATTGTGAAGAGTCTTCTTCACTCTTACTCTCATAAGAAAAGTTAATTTTTTAATTTCTTGCTACATAGCAGTGAACTTTGAGCTGTAAAAAAGGGAAAAGAGAAAATGACCTCTCAAAGATTTTTGATGTTGGGAGAGTAGGGAACTTTAATATATGATATTGACATAATCCTTCAACATATAAAGGAAAATTTGACAGGAATTGGCTCATCACTTCAACAAATATTTATTGACTTTAATTATAAATATAAAGCATTGGAAAGTTGATGAATAGAATAGAAAAGGTTCTCACTTTTATGAGCTTCCAGGTTTTTGAGTGTTAATGAGGTGTGTGATACCATATTTTAACATTTTTATATTACAGTGTGACAATTGCTATGGTAGAAAAACAGTATATGGTGTATAAGCCTGGAGGAAGGAGTTCTCATCTAGTCTTGGGTAGCCAGGGAAGACTTATCCAAGGAAGTGATATCTAATGTGAGCCCTGAAGGATCAGTATGAAGCAGCAACGTGAAATAACCAAGGAGGAGGCATATATAAATTTCTTTTGAATTTCCTATACATATCTCATGCTTAACATATCCAAACCAAATTCATCTTTCTTCTCCCTAAAAATATCTTTTCGCTCTGCATTTTATATGCTCATTTTTTTTTTCCGAATGACAACACTTCCTTTCCACTTGTTTTGCAAAACCACAAAACACTGTGGTCATCTCAGATGTACTCCTCTCAGTCATTTCCATCATTTAGTCAGACACTAACTTTTTCGATTCTGTAGTCTCATTTCATTTCTTTTCCATTACCCTCTCCTCCACCTCAATTCAGACAGGCCCTCAGTTCTTGCTGGGATAATTGCAGTGGCCTCCAAACTAATTTCCATGCCTCTGGTATTTCTCTTTCACTTCATCTTCCACATTACTGCTGATTGGGTTTTTCAAAGTGCATATTTGATTGTTATCTTCTTATAATACATTAATAGCTTTCCATGGTCTTTAGGAAAAAAAGAATAACTCTTTGGCTTATTGCAAAATTCCTTTAAACAATTTTATTTCTGTGTATATCTTTAGCTTCATCCCTGCAATTTGTTCTCATACCTCTTCTTGTGCCCCTTACAAAGTATTGTTTGCCATTCATCTACACGCTGTGCTCTTCCCTCTGCTTGAAATGCTAGTATGTTCTTCAAACCTGAGGTCAAACATCATTCACCCGGGAATCATTCCCTGACTTTCAGTCTTTCTCTCTTTTTATTACTGGTAGTTTTCATGGGTTTAGGGTTGTTAGTTTGTTTTTACCTCTCCACCAGATAACTGTGCTTACTAAAAGTGCTAACTATATTCTATTCAACTCTGTCTCCAGAACCTTCTACTCTGAAGGATACATCTGAGGCATGCTGTTAAATATTTGTTATATAAATATAATGGAAAATAAGTAGGTTGGGACCAGATCCCAGAGGGATCTTAGATATTAGGTTAATGATTATTATGAAGCATTGAAAGTTTAAGAGGAAAAGAATCATTATTTGAGCTGTCCTTTACAAAGAATAACAGTATTTAAAAAATAAGGTTGGGGGGGATGCGTATAAGCTAGTTTTGAAAGTAATGTTTTTTTTTCCTGTGTCTTACAAAATTTTTGTTAAGTGGTTGAAAATCTATTTAGGGATTGGTCTGTAGTCTGGAATTCAGAGGAGGAACTGAGGTAGTGATAGGGATTTGAAGACATCAGTGTATGAATGGTGATTGAAACCTGGCTATGGAAGATGTCATCTTACAAGAAATGTGGAATGAGACAAGCAGAGGGATAAGAAAGGAGCCCTGTAGAATGCCAGCATTAAATGGTTGGCTCTTGGATTTTGAAGACTTAGAAACCCATAACTAAAATTGGTAGGAGCTACCAAGAAATAGCAGAACTAGAAGAGTTGTAATGGAATAGAGTGTTGTAATGGAACAAATGGAAGAAGAGAGATTGAAGATGGAGGCATATTTGTAAGTATTTATGCTATAGAGCAGGCCTGTCTAATATTGGATGATGGAAATGATTTATAATCTGTGTTATTCAACATCGTAGACATCAATCATGTATGCCTATCACTGGTGTGACTGAGGAACTGAAGTTTTAACTTTAGTTTTGTTCATTTAAATAACCATTTGTGATCTATGACCATGACATTGAATAGCACAGCTATAGAGAGACCACTTATAATAAATTGAGACTGAGATCAACTTAGGCTGAGGGGATTTGGAATTTGGTGAGTGATTGTTTTTAGAATGAAAGAATGATAGCTGAGTTGTGATGGATAATGATGTGAATGGAGTTCAGCAGGTCAGAAAAGTGAGTAGGGAATAAGAGCACTCTGAAGAAATTGACTTTGAATTAAAAGTAAGATTATGGTTAGAGGGTTTATAAGGAGTCAGATGAGGGACAGAGGTGCAGAGGAGTTAACTATGTAACACGTGTGAAGGCAATTGATTGACAAGGCCCCAGGGAAGCACAGGATGACAGGGGGTGTTGGGTGGACCTCTGAGACCTATGTACATATGGTTTCATTCATAGTTTAGTTATTTGATTAGATTCAGCATTAGTATCTTTTTAATTATTTAATGGTACGAGGGGTTTGGAGGAGCTGTAGGAATGGTGGGAATGGTAATGTGCAGTTTAGGTGAGGTGGAAGGACATTTGGACAGTTTTTAACCCATTTTTGTGATCTTTATAAAGGGAACACAAGGTTGAGAGTGAGAGGATTAGTAATCTAAAATTTATTTTCCTGACCTATAAGAATTATTTTCATAATACTACTTTATAGAGTTTTTGTGATGAAATTTTAAAATGCTTCTTTTTGTGCTTTGAATTTATTTAGATAGTTGTAAAGCATGTGGGAGACTATGCATATGTCGGGGAAGGGGCTTTATGGAAAACCTCTACCTTTTGCTCAGTTTGGCTGTGAACGTAAAACCGCTCTAAAAAATAGTTTATGAAATAAAACTGCAAAGCATTGTCTAAACATTAATTGTAGGGAGGTGGTGTGGTTTTATCCAAGAAATTCAGACTTTGAAGGCAAAAATCTGGTTATTAACCTTGTATCTTTTACTAGGTGAAGAAGGTCTAATAACTACCTCTCTGTGTTGTTAAGGATAAAATAAGAATTCCTTTATAAACTAAAAATAAAAGCCCTTGTAAACTGTTGATTTCTATACTGTTTTATTCCTAATTGAGGTTTGATTGTATTAAAACCTGGAGGCTACCTTTGTGAAATAGTTACCTTTTTTTAATGATTGATATTTTTTTGATTTTTTTTTAAGAGAGTCAAATACCTGTTGTTGATGATGAGACAGTACTCCAAATTCACTTCTATTAGGAGAGGTTTTCAGTCATGATAATGGCAAAGTGAAGCTATTTGAATACAAGATGGGAACTTATAAAGAGTGGCAGTAAAAATTAGAAAACTCATTGGATTCACCAAATTTTATTGTTTGCCTTCCTCCCAGAAGGAATTTCACTAGGGACTTTGAAAGATTAATTTACCATTACTTTTCCAAAGATATTAGGAGATGTTATATTGTTATAAGAAAAAAATAATTGAACAGAATGGAATTGTTTATTAATAAAAAATACTAAAATGGACTCTTTTAAAATCATGTTGATAAACTTCAGATAAGTTTCAAGTATAAGTTTTTCTGGTGGGGAGACAGGGAATTAAGTACAATGCTTTGCTCTCCATTATTTTACACAAAGTCGCAATGATATTTAGAGACTTTTAAGAAAAATGCCAGGATTGCAGATAACTATGGGCCAGTTTCCACTGCTGAGAGAAGGTCACAGACTTCATTTCTGTCTTTGTCTGCTTCCTTGCGAATGAATGATTTTGGTGGGACCTGGAGGGACCTAGAGAAAGGCTGTAGGTGACTTAGCAAAAATCTACCGCTCCTTTCATGAAACCAGTTCAGAAATTTACGTTCTACTGACAGATCATTAGAGTTATGTTTCTACATGAAGAATAGCACTTTTCTTTTCCATCTTTCTCTCTCATTTTTTTTTCTTTTCAGTTTGAAAAAGAGTTTACTGACCACCAAGAAACTCAGGCTCAATTGCGGAAAAAAGAGGCAAAGATTAATGAGCTTCAAGCAGAGTTACAAGCTTTTAAATCTCAGGTAAAATACCATCTTGAGTGAATTGGGTATTGAAACCACACCAAGGGAGCAAAGATTATGTTATATCTTCATAGCATCAGAATGTTTAAGTTTTAATTTCATTTGTATGTTTTCATAATATTGTTTATATGTATTTCTTTTCTGCTGTGTTTATTTTTTTTAAAATCTACTTTGCACTTTTTTCCTATTTGTATGAATATCTAAGATTTTACTAATTAATCGCCCCCCTTTTGTTTTGTTTTGTTTTGTTTGGGTTTTGTTCCTAATATCTCATGTTTCCTAAGTAATTAAGCATAAAGGGTAAGAAAGTCTTAGAGATTTGCCATTCATCACTGATCTTTATCCTGCTACAGGAAATTATTGCTCAAGTTATTTATTTTTCAAAACCTTCAGCCTATGGGTACCTTGCAGTAAAAGATAACCTCTAGCTGAATGAGAACATTTTCTGATAATTTTTCAATTTCCAAAAGTAAACAGATTTAAAACATGACCCAAAAAAAGAGAGTAAATCTGGATTATGAAGCAGATAGCTCACATACCCCCTCTACACATAAAACATTTAGATAGCAAGAAATACATCATCTGCATGCTTTATGTGGATGTAAGTAAGGAGGTAGCATATTCATAGCTAAATTTCTTCATGTAGATTTACGTACAGGCTGATGAGCAATAAGTATAGTTTTGCTATTTTTCTTCCATCCTAATTTATGGTTATGTTGAAATAATCACAGGTATACTGTATCCTACATTATTGGCAATTTTGTTTTCTTTTAAATGGTTAGTGGGTAGTTTTGTTGCAGAGGCTGTCTGAAGATACCTTAAGAGATAGCTATCTGTTGGGTTTCAATTTTAGGAAAAAAAAAAAAAATCTATCCACAAGAAAATTATTGATCTTTCTGTAGTGCTGCAAGAAGGAAGTAGCACATTTTGTTGAATTTGTTAATTTTTCCCGTATGGCTCCTTGTCTGTCATATTAAAAGAAACATTTGATTGTATATGTACTTCAGATTGAGTTATAGACAATGGCTGAAATATTTATGACAAGTTTTTCCTGGTCTGGGCTAATATAAATTTAAGAACTTTCTTCTCTTTTTAATTTTTCCCAGTTGAAGGAGTACTTTTTTTGCTTGTTTGTTTTTTTTTTTTTTTATACAGAGTCTCACTCTGTTGCCCGGGCTAGAGTGTCATGGCGTCATCCTAGCTCATAGCAACCTCAAACTCCTGGCCTCAAGCGATCCTACTGCCTCAGCCTCCCGAGTAGCTAGGACTACAGGGATGCGCCACCACGCCCGGCCAATTTTTTTCTATATAGTTTTAGTTGCCCGATTAATTTCTTTCTATTTTTAGTAGAGGCGGGATCTCGCTCTTGCTCAGGCTGGTTTCGAACTCCTGAGCTCAAACAATCCGCCCACCTTGGCCTCCCAGAGTGCTAGGATTACAGGCATGAGCCACCGCACCTGGTCTGAAGGATTACTTTTTTAAATCTACTCTAGAAAATTCCAATTTGTAAAAAATATATCCACCATCTTTGGATAAGTTATTGTTGCATGGTGCTTTTATATAAAATGGGAATAAATTTATGTTTTGAACCTGGAATTAAATCAAGGAATCTCCTAAATTGTTTTAAATTGTGCACAGTGATCACCTGTGTTTATGGCCATGAGAAGAAAGGCTAGGATTAGATACTTAATATTGGGCACTGTGTTCATTTTTGAGAAACAAGTGGCAAATTCTTTCTCTGGATTTTAGTTTATATTTTATGAAATCTGTGCATTGATCTTAAGATCATAAAGCTGTACTATGAAGATTATAATTAGATACTTCTATTTTTGGGGATTTTATTCTTTTGCTCCTTCAATCTTTTAATAGCCAAGTACTATTAGGTGCTGGGGATGTAATGCTGAGCAAGGTAGTTACCATGTCTGTCCTCCTGTACCATATATTCAAGTCAATCATTCCTATTTTATCAAATGAAGTATTTTAGAGGAGAAATTCAACCATCTTTATTTTAAGACATTGATAGTTAACTATAAAGTATATAGGAGTTAAGTATAATATACATATATTCTTAACATTCAAAGGGAAGTACCATGTTTGATCACAGCAACCCAGGTTAACACTGACCTGGTTCTTGTTTACACTTAATATTTTTGATAAGGCACGCTCTTTGATTTTTGGTCACAAGTTCTTTTACAACATTGTTTTTCTTTGTGATGATTTCAGATTTCATTGGTTCCAGGCTTTTATACATGGTCGGCTTCTCATAATTGTGTCATAAAACTTTTAAAATGATTTATTAATTTATTATAAGCCCACCATTTGAAAGGTAGTTTATATATAACTTAGAATTAAGTTAGTTATTTTGGGAAACTAATCATACTACAAAAAATTAACACAGAAGATCTTCTTCATGATATTCGAAATGTATCAAAGTCTTACCATGCCTTAGGAACATAAGGACAAAAGTGACCAGTGGACACAGCTGGTTCTTTTTCACTCCTGACATTACCTGGTTTCTCTGTGGCTTTTGACTCCATAGAACAGTCATTTTTGGGGGTGAGGCACTCTCTTCACTTGTGGTTTATGACTCTGTTCTTGTCTTTTTCTCTTCCTGTCCTTAATTCATTTATCCTACCCATTTCTTCAAAAGTGGTCGTGTGCCAGTCCCTGCTTTAAGTGCTGGGGAAAGAGGGAATAATATAGCATAGTCACTTCCCTCATCAAGCTTACAATCTATCAAAGAGATAAATGTTAATGATTCATTAAATAATTATTTCACACTTTTGATTAGAGCTATTGATAAGTACAGTGTTCTAAGAATGTAAAATGAGTGGGCAGATAAGGCTTTCCTGAGGAAGGAGCATGTTAGCTCAGACTGGAAGGGCCATTAGGAGCTAGCCAGGTGAAGGGAATGTTCCAGGCAGAGGGAGCAGCATGTACAAGGGTCCTGAGCAAAGCATGAGGTTGGCACATACGTGGAATTAGGAAAAAGGCACTTGAGAGACCAATTGGCAGGGACCAGATCATGACATACTTTGTAGGGCCTACTAAGACTTTTAGATTTCGTTTTTCCTCAAGTGCATTAGGACACCATTGAGAAGACTTGAGCAAAGGCATGATGTGTAACACAATTTAAGTCCTTTTTTTGGGATCTTATTTATTTATGTATCACCTAAATTTGTGTTCCATATAATTCTGTACACAGACCTTTTCCCATGCTGCATATTCTCTATATACTGTACTGTGAGTGAACTTACCTACTTCCATGGCTTCAGCTGTCACCTACAGCCTGCTGATTTTCAAAGCTTCCAGATCTATATACTCATTTCCCTCCTGGATATCGCTACCTAGGTGGTCATAACTGCCTCAAAATGGGGAATTATACTTCTGGCAGTTACATTTTTATGAGGAAAAAAAGCTATAATTCTTAAATTGGAAGAAAAAATTGTTGTAATTTTGTTTTTAGGTTAAACCATCTGAAATTACTGATGTTCAATTATTTTCAGTTTAAAATAATAACTTGTTTTTGTATATACTTTTACATGCTTTATAAACTTTTTCTTAATTATGTTCCTTATTACATTTTCCTCTAGTTTGGTGACTTGCCATCTGATAGGAATATTCCTTTGCCCCTGTCAAAAGAAGATGGAACTGGCCACCCAGCTCTTCCTCCTCCCCCTCCACTGCCCTCTTGTGGAGGGGTGCTGCCTCCACCCCCTCCCCCGCCCCCTCCTCCCCTTCCAGGAATGCCAATGCCATTCAGTGGTTCTGTGCCTCCACCACCTCCCCTGGGATTTCTTGGTGGAGGAAACTTTCCTCTTCCACCAACGCTGCCATTCGGGTTGAAACCAAAGAAAGAATTTAAACTTGAAATCAGCATGAGAAGATTGAATTGGTTAAAGGTAAAACAAATTAATGGAGGAAACATAATTTTACCTAGATTAAAATTTACTTTTGAATTTATATATATATATAATTTCCAATGGGGACTCTAATCAAAGTGACAGTAAATAAAATGGCATTTTTTTAAAGTATCCAGACAAAGTCTTGTGATACTGACTAAGACTTTCTGGTTTATAAATTTGGTCAGAGTTGATGTTGTTTCAGGGGAATTTGATTTGTAATTAAATTGATAATTTAACATTATTGCATCGAACCCTATGTTTATGAAGTGTTTCTTGGAAACAAAAAATGTTAGTGTTCTTAGGAACTTTTCTCTGTTGGTAGCTATTGGGAAAAGTGTTACTAGTTGCCAGAATCTTATATTTAGTCAGGTCGTGGGAATTCTGAATCCTGCAGAAAGATGGTCACATAAACTTGGGGAATGCTGTGTAATGTATACTGCCTTCAAGAGTCATAATGCCAGGTGAGCATTATTGACAACTGAGAAATGCAACTGAAAAGAAACTAATTCATTTCATTCAGCTTCAGACTTTTTCTTCCTAATAAGACGTTAACATCCTGCAGCACTTGTATTTCACTGAACGTACTTTAGGGAAAAATCTCGCAGAGATTAATTCGTAAACATCTGCAGGCAGCTGTGGGATGCTGGGTCTGTACATAGTGATTGGGCTGGGACAGGAAAAGCACCCAGCTATTTACAATTCAGTCTTCTCTCTGATTGCAGATCAGACCTGATGAAATGACAGAAAACTGTTTCTGGATAAAAGTCAATGAAAACAAGTATGAAAATATGGATTTGCTTTGTAAACTTGAGAATACATTCTGTTGCCAACAAAAAGGTAAATCCAACATCTTGGTTATTTACTAATTAAATTTTAAAGCTTTAACATTGACACTTTCAACGTACCAACCTCTAGAAAACATTAAGGATCTTATACACGATAATTTTACATTACTAGTGGGTAAATAAATGATCTAATGAAATGAAATGGTTAAAAAGTGAATTTTGTTATACAGTATATCAAGTAAACAATTTTTAAAATGTAAATGATCAGGCCGGGCGCGGTGGCTCACGCCTGTAATCCTAGCACTCTGGGAGGCCGAGGCGGGCAGATTGTTTGAGCTCAGGAGTTCAAGACCAGCCTGAGCAAGAGCGAGACCCCGTCTCTACCAAAAATAGAAAGAAATTAATTGGACAGCTAAAAATATATAGAAAA
>CAUYSK010086288.1:0-17621 GCA_963575035.1 Avahi laniger | reverse complement strand
CACTTCCCCCACCGCACTGCCCCCACCCTCATCTGAGCCACCAGCACCCACTGCCTGGATCACAGCAAGAGCCTCCTAACTGGTCTCCCTGCTTCCACGCTGGTCCCCTCACAGTCTATTCTTATCACAGCAGCCAGAAGGATCATTTGAATATGAAAGTCAGATCGTGTCTCACCTTTGCTCAGATCCTCCCCTAGTTCCTAATTTCTCTCCGAGTAAAAACCAAAGCCTTTAAAATAGCTTAGAAATCCATAGCCCATATGTTAAGTGCCTTGGTTAACACATTCTAGGTGATGTGTTGTTAAGTGTGATATATACATCAAATTTCAAAGACTTAGCATGAAAAAAGCACAGCATCATTAATTCTTACGTTGATTACATATTGAAATGATAATATTTGGGATATATTGGGTTTAAGAAAATATATTATTAAAATTTTAAAGTCAAAAAATAAGTAATCAAATAGCTTAGAAGACCCTAAGATAATCTGTCTCACCCACTCCACCACCTCTCTGATCTAATGTCGTACCATACTTTTCTTTCTCATCCTGCTCCAGCCCTACGGCTCTCCTGGTTGAGTCTCCGACTAGCCTGGCACATTCCCACTTTTTAGGGCATTTGTACTTAGCAATTAACTCTGCCTGTGACATTCCCCCCCCCCCAAGATATCAGCAGGGCCAACTCCCCCCATCTTCTTCAAGTCTTTGCTCAACTGTCAGTTTTACCCTTCAGGGAGTTTACCTTTACCCTTTGAGGGAGAGATTTGCTCTTTGGAAACAGCTAGGTCATTTGAGACTAATTCTAATGAATAAGGTAGGTGATCAAGTTCGGTAATGCTGTTTTGTGGTCAAGAAATGAGGTGTAATCCTAATGATGTGTGGCTTAGGAGCTGGCTCAGAAGGCAGTCTGGGGTTTCCAAAAGGCAGACCAATGCCATTCTTATGACACCAGCATAAGAGAGAGAGACACACACACACAGAGGCAGAAGTATAAGAAGAGATAGAGACACAGAGAGATAGACAGACAGACAAAAAGAGTGAGTGAGAGAGAAGAGAAAGAAAAGAGTGACCTGGGGCTAAAGCTTTTCATGTATTTTTTAATCTTAAAGTAGTCATCATGGGAAAATGAAAATTTATTGGACTTCATTATACATATTTTATGGTTTTATATATTTTAAACAATTTTTTAATTACATATGGAAATGCACAATCTCATCAGTGCTTAGAGTCTAAAGAGTTTAATTTATTTCTGTTGGAATGGTTCCAAAGAAAGTGTTTCAAAAATCCCTTGGGCAATCACAGCACCAGTGAAGCTTTAGTCCTCTTTCCGACTGCCTGCCAGGTATCTCCTCTTATAGGCCCACCGGCACATCAGACTCCACCACAAATGTCACCTGCTATCTCCAAACCTGTGCCGCTTCCTAATCACTGTTGCTGATGTCCTCATTATAACTCTTCATTGGGGTACACTTTGACTCCTGCTTTTATTCACCCACCACCTCGCAAGTACCAAGTCCTACTGAGGATGGCACTGAAACTTCTTTTCAGTCCATCTTCTCCTTTCATCTCCTCTGCCACACTCTAGTTCAGCCCTTATTTTCTCTAATTCAGATGGTGGCAGTAGCCTCCTCACCCATCTCCCGGCCTCCAAACTTCCTCCTTCTCAAATCCATCCTTTGTAATCCTACCAGTTAAGTTTTCCTAAAGTCCAACCACATCATTCTTGTGCTCAGAAATCTTCCATGGCCCTTTTCCTTAGACATAAACATTGTTATCCAGCATTCAGCTGTTACCCAACCTGTCTTTCCTGCCTATTTTCCGCTATTTGTAACAACAAAGAATGTCAGAGCTGACAGAAGTCTTACAACCAGTAAGGTGTCCAGAGGGCACATTTAGGGACTGCATGTTCACACTAGGCTCATTGCTGAGAAAAATGTCAGTCCTTATATGTGGGGATGGCAGGGACAAGGAGGACTCTCAATGCATAATGACATCATAGAATTCGCTTGAGAGTGTCCCTTACTGGAGGCCCTAGTGTGAGACTTCCAACTTCTTGGTTTAGAGAATTGTAGAATGATGTGCTGCTTCCTCTTCTTTTTATTGTTTTTAAGACAACTCAGTATTAACCTAGAGTAAGAAGATTTGTTGTTGTTGATGATGATGATAATATGATTTCAGGTTTGTTTTTCAACAAATATACCAGATCACAGGCATCCAAATGAGTGCCACCCTTCAAAATAGTCACTTTGAGATACCATGAACTTCAAAAAGTGAATTCACCAAACAGCTCTTAAGCATTTACTGTGTGCCAATACCAGGTCAGGTCCTTAAAGCCATAGTAAGTTAACCATAAGTTAAGAGCACATGCTCCGGAGCCGACTTACTTGGGCTGAGGCCCTGGCACTGGTGGTTACAAATATTTCTCTCTGAGCCTCAGTTTTAGCAGTGTGGTGGTTACTAAGGACTGAGGCTTTGGCCAACAGCAGCCATACTTGTGAGGGGGATGACTGGCAGCCATTTTGCAACTGGGAACTGGTAAAGCAAGAGAAAATGGCTGCTCACTAGACATATGCAATAAAGGATGGGGAGGGAGAGCCAATAGGTATCCCCCACTGAAGAGAAGAGAACACTACCTAACTATGCATGTGGAATGGACATGAGCTATGTAATCGAAATATATGAGGTGGGCTGAGAGGGGTGAGAATACAACTCCTGGGTCTACCTGTTACTATGAAATTTTTTTACATTGCTTAATTTCCTTGTGTTTCAGTTTCCTCAAGTCTCATTAGCCCCTACGAAATGGGGATATACCTCATAAGGCTATTAAGAGGAATAAATGAGATAATGAATACAAAGCACTTAACACAATGCCTGGCCCAAAATGAGCACACAAGCATGTGTGCGTGTATGTGTGTGTAAAATCACCAAAACATGGTCCCTGTTCCGCTTTAGAAGTTCGCAGTCTTAGAGCCACGAAGAAGACCGGTACACAAATAGCCAGGATATACTGTGACATGTGAAAGGTATTAGCTAATGCAGCAAAGATGAGATCGCAGCATGTAGGAATTAGTAGACAATCCACAGAGGAGTTAGTGTTCAGCCATGGTGAGGCTCACAGGATAAGTATATTTTTAATTTTTTTATTTTTAATATTTATGGATACATACTAGTTGTACATATTTATAGGGCACATGTGATGTCTTGATACAAGTATGCAATGTGTAATGATCATGAGTAGATTTTTTGACAATTAGACTTGGTGGGACAAGTGATCGAGGAGAATAGACTCATCTATGTAAAGCTGCAGGGGTGGGGGCGTGGTGGCTCACGTCTATAATCCCAGCACTTTGGGAGGCCAAGGCAGGAGGATTGCTTAAGGCCAGGAGTTTGAGACCAGCCTGAGTGACACAGGGAGACCCTATCTCTAAAAAAATATATATATTTTTTAAATTTAAATTTTTTTAAATCAAAAAATAGAATATATGATAAAAATTATTTTTTCAAAAGATATGGGGCTGGAAAAGTGAGGATATGTTCAGGTAACAGAGAATTCAGTTTTGTCTGAGACTACTTGCAGATCTCTCTCTCTCTTTCACCAACAATAACAACAAACCTTCTTACTCTAGGTTAATACTGAGTTGTCTTAAAAACAATAAAAAGAAGAGGAGGCAGCACATCATTCTACAATTCTCTAAACCAAGAAGTTGGAAGTCGCACACTAGGGCCTCTACTAAGGGAGACTCACAAGCGAATTCTATGATGTCATTATGCATTGAGAGACCTCCTTGTCCCTGCCATCCCCTCATATAAGGACTGACATTTTTCTCAGCAATGAACTTAAAGTGAACATGTAGTCCTTAAATGTGCCCTCTGGACACCGCATTGGTAGTCCTTAGAAGCCTCCAGAAAAATGCCAGAAGTGGACCTCAGTAAGGCGGTGAAGCAGGGGAACTGCAGGGGTATATTTAAGGAGGACCATGGAGGTTTCTGTCCTCCTGAATTTGGGACATCTTTGTTTCCTGTCCTAGAGGGGAGAACCATGCAGAAAATTCTCCTTTGGCAAGTCATGTTTTAACAATAAGTATGAGTCAGCTCATGTTGAGAAGCCTGGGATTGCTTATCTAGTGATAGTAGGGAGGTTGGAAAGGGTTAGTACCAGGAACTCTATGTTAACTGATAGTGTGACTCAACCTGTTGTGTACATTAAAGTGTTTGGGGAGGCCTACTCCTAGGCAATTTGACCCACTGTACAAACACATATCCTAGACTCTGCTTTGGAAAAATCACATGCATGTACAGTCATTGCCGCCCCCTCCACACACCCCATTCAACCCAAAGAGGGCCTAGACTCTTCCATTCCTTCCATTTGGGGAGAGGTCAAGCTTGACTTGAACCATGAAAAATTACATTCTAATTGTATGACTTCAGGGCCCTTTTTTCCCCCAAGTCCTATCCAATAGTTCCTAAAAATGGCATACCTGAATGAAATTAACCCTAAAACTCAGAAATTCTCTTGGAGCCAGGAAATCAAAGAATTTCACAACTACCCAATCTGGTTAATGGTACCTGTGACATAATAAGGGCTACCGAATGCCAAAGGCCTACTAGGCTACATTCAGGCCCTGGGTGAAATATTTCCTATGCCTTATGTTTACAATAACCCTATGAAGGAGGTGTTTGTTATGCTCCTCATTTTACAGATGAAGAAAATAAAGTTTGGAGAGGTAAATGACTTGTCATTAATCACACAGCTTGCCAGTGGCAGAACTAAGACTTGGGCCCAGGTGGGACTGCTCCAAAGCCCAGGCCCTTGCCCATTATGTGATATAGCCTCCTGGTACTGGGCAAAGGACAGTAGAATTCTTAGTCAACACAGTCCCTGCTCCCCGGGCTCACACTCTTGCTGAGAAGACAATACAAACACACAAAAAAAGCAAGTATTAATACTAAGAAGTATATGATTATGAAAGGCTGCATTATGCAACACAGACAACAAATAAATACAAGTACAGAAAGGGAATGTGGACAAGGGATGCCTGTGGGCCCCAAGTCTCCACAGCTGGATGAGTTCGATGGGGTCTACCTGACAGGGGAGAGGAATTCTGGGAGGACTTGAGCAGGATTTTTCAAGGTGAACATCTAGAATTAACAATGAAAAGAGGGAGAGGTAGCATTTTAGAGGGAAAGAATGACAGAAAGGCAAAGAGGCAAGATTACTTATATAGAAGGGCTGGAAGGACAGGGCACGGAGGCTCACACCTATAATCCTAGCACTCTGGGAGGCCGAAGCGGGAGGATCACTTGACATCAGGAGTTCGAGAACAGCCTGAGCAAGAGTGGGACCCCATCTCTACAAAAACCAGAAAAATTAGCCAGGCGTCATGGTGCACATCTATAGTCCCAGCTTCTTGGGAGGCTGAGGCAGGAAAATCACTTGAGCCCAGGAGGTGGAGGTTGCTGTGAGCATTCTTGCTTACAAGATGACAAAGAAAAGAAGGAACAACAGTGGTGACAAAAAGGGCCGTGGCCACGTGCAGCCTATTCGCTGCATGAACTGTTCCCGGTGTGTGCTTAAAGACCAAGCCATAAAGAAGTTGGTCATTCAGAACGTAGTGGAGGCCGCAGCTGTCAGGGACATTTCTGAAGCAAGTGTCTTCGATGTCTATGTGCTTCCCAAGCTATAAGTGAAGCTACATTCCTGCGTGAGTTGTGCCATTCACAGTAAGGTCGTCAGAAATCGTTGTCGGGAAGCCCTCAAGGACCGAATCCCCAACCCTGATTTAGACCTGCGGGTGCTGCCCCATGACCTCCACCAACGCCCATGTAAGGAGTTCAGCCCTTGAGGACTGAAGAAAGACCAGCCTTTGGAAAAAAAAATAAAATGGAAATTATTCTTGAAAAAAAAGAAGGAATGGAAAGAAATCAGTTTGGGGAATAACTGAAAATAAAAAAGCGTTGTTATGATAGGAGCCAGGCATGAAGGAGTGTATCAGACAACAAAAACAGAACATGGCAAAGGTGCCAGTTTCTGTCAGATTTGGTTTAAAGCAGAGGAGGCAAACAAAAGGCCTGAGGGGTTTTTTTTTTTGTTTGTTTGCCTGTTTGTTTTTAGTGCTGCGCAGTGTTTTGCACATGCTTTGTTTCTGCTGTCTTTGGTGTGCTCGTGTGCTTGTGCTAATGAGAGACAGCATAGCGTAGTGACAAAGCGCACAGACTCTAGAGTCAGGCAGCTTGGCTCTGAACCCAGGTTCTGCCACTTACCAATTGAGGGACCTTAGGCAAGTTACTTAATTTCTTCGTGCTGCATTTTCCTCATCCATAAAATGAAGTATAATTAGACCTATCTCATAAGAGTGTTATAAGCACTATATACATTATTAGTTGCAAAATGCTTAGAACAGTGCCTGCAGATAGTAAGTGCTGTCGACATGCTTGTTGTATAAATACAAATGTAATTCATTACCAACATGAAATGTGGGAAATTTCTAAATTCATTACATAAAGATCTTTCTCTATAAGAAAACAGGCTGGGCGAGGTGGCTGACACCTGTAATCCCAGCCCTTTGGGAAGCTGAGGCGGGAGCATTGCTTGAGCCCAAGAGTTCAAGACCAGTCTGAGCAAGAGCAAGACCCCGCCTCTACAAAAAATAGAAAAATTAGCCAGGCATGGTGGCGTGTGCATGTAGTCCCAGATACTTGGGAGGCTGAGGTAGGAAGATCGTTCAATCCCAGGAGTTTGAGGTTTCAGTGAGCTATGATGATGCCACTGCACTCTAGCCTGGGTGACAGAGTAAGACTCTGTCTCCAAAAAACAAGCAGGCAAGCAAGCAAGCAAACAAACAAACAAAAAGCCCTGGTAGATGGGGCCATCTGGGCAGACTGCAGCATGGCAACAACTGAGGATAGCTGAGTAGTGGCTACTGCCTGTAGATGGGGCATGTACCCTCCAGCGCCATAGTCCCCACCCACACCCCAGCTGGTTATACCTGGCCCACTTCATGTGATCTCGTGACTCCTGGTTTAAAGTGAAAAGAACATCCTGTTTCCTAATATGCCTACGTATTAATATTTGCAAAGAGAGCTCATAAAGGAAGCAGTTTAGGCCTGGAACCCAGGCCTGGCTGAATTCACAGGATGCTCTAACCCTTAGAGTCTAAGATCCCTCCTTGACCCCAGGTGCTGGGCCACTGGGCTGCACAAGCATCCTCTATCCTCAAACTGCCTCAAGTCTTCCTGCTCAACTCACACTTCTGATGGGAGGGAGAACTTAGGACTCCCACAGTCCTTTGCAGCAGCAACTCTGGGGGAAGGCCAGTTTCCTCTTCCTTAGGCTTGTTTGGTGGATTAGACTGTGTCTCAAGGTTTGAAAAATCCACAGCTGAGGAATAATTTCCACAGTGACTAGCCCCGAGCCAAAGCATGAGATTGACTAAGGTGTTCCTCAGAGCCACCAGCCGCGAGGGCGTTCCCACGCAGTGAGCTTCCTAGTTCCCCTGGCTCTTCGTGCTCCGCAGCTACTCAAGAACACTCAGAAGTGAGCCTCACGTGAACCTTCCCCCTGCAGTTTTCTGATAGTCTCTCTTGTATTGCCCCCCTCAGGGGAGAGGCCCTTCTTTTCTGCCCTCCAGGAGGATGACTGAGCCCCTCCTGGGCAGGGCAGGTGTGCAGACCTGCTGGCTCCTAGCTGTCACCCCTGGAGAAGGCCTCCCACCTTGCTTTGTGGGGAATGACTGATGGCAGGAATGTCAGGGCAGGCAGGAAAGGAAAAGCCATGGAGGGAGATATTTAGGAGAAGAGACCTTGGGGCCGTGGTCAAACCTACCACTCGCACTGCTTTGGAATAAGCAGCCCAGCTGTGCTTACACCCAGGTGCAGCAGCACGAGGAGGGTCACAAAGACCCACGTCAGGGGTCAGAAATCAGGTGGCCCACCAGGCAGAAAAAGTTAAGACACAGATGTGACCTGAAAGTGTTAGAACATCTAGTCCAAATAGTTCATTTCACAGAGCACCAAACTTGCCCTGGGTCTCACAACTCGTTGCAGAGGCAGAGCAGGGAGTAGAACATGGGTCTCCTGACTCTTTCGGTGTGACTTCCTGGGAGAGGGAGAGGTGTAGAGGTGGGAAACTCAAGACTGGTTCTAAACAGCAGCGTATCTGATGAATAACAGCTCTGGAGTCCTTTCCAACTGGGCGGGGGTGCACAGCCTGGTCCCAGCCCCAACCAGCAGGAAACAACTTTGACCAATCTCCACCAGTTCATGGCCCTCCCAAGGCAAACAATGCCTGGCCTCCTGTGGGACCTACATCTGAGAGCCTTGTGGGAAAGTCTGTGGGTGAGGAGAGAGCTAAGGGAAGCATCTATCTATAGGGGAAACTGTTTTGACCTACACATATCTCCCTGGAGCTGCCACCGCTCATCCCAGCAAGGCCGAAGTTTCTTGCCCTACTACTCAGCGAGGCTATGTGTTCAATGGGTGGTGGCGTAGGTTGATGGCAACATGGTCTGGCCCTCCACTGCCTCTCTGACCTCATCTCCCACCACTCTCTTCCTTGCTCACTCCTCTGCAGCCACTCTGGCCTCCTTGCTACTCCTTAAACGTGGTAAAAATGTTTCTACCTCAGGGCCTTTGTACTTGCTGTTTCTTGGTGTGCTCTCCCCCGCTGTCTGTACTGTTTGCCCTTTCCCGTCTGTGAAATCTTTGCACAAAATGTCTCCTTCTCAGAGATCCCTTCCCCAACTACCGTGTGTGAAAGTGCACCTGTCACCTTCTAACCCCTTACCCTACTTTTGTTTTCTCCATATAGCATTTATCGCCATCTCGCCTCACAGCATATATTGTGTTTAGTGCACGGACTTTGTCTGGCATGTTCACTCCTGTATCCCTATCACCTAGAACCGTCCCTGGCACATAATACGTGCTCAAGAAATATTTACTGAATAAATGGGTGGCTGGATATGGAAGAGGACTATTTTTCTTGGTGCATGTTTACATATAGCAAAGTGGCATAAACATATATTTGTTCCATTTATTCATTTTCCAAACGAATATTTCTTGCATGCCCTTATGTTGCTGGCTTTCCACTCAGTCTAGAGGAGAAGAAAGATGAGTAGACAAAAAAATGATGACACAATGCAGTAAGTACTGCCCGGGGTATTTCGGAGCACAGAGAAGGAAATGGAGAAGGTTTCTCAAAGGAGCCACCCCTTGAGGAATGGGAGATGTTAGCGAGGAGAAGAAAATTGAAGTGGAGATGTGGAGAAGGGCCCTTCAAGCAGAGAGAACATGTGCAAGAACAGCGAAGCTCCTCGGGGCAACAGCTTTCGCATAGTGGGCCACAGAGTGGCAGGGAAGGAGAGATGCACGTGGAAGGACGGCTGGAGACAAGCAGAGGCCCCGGTTCTAAGTATCGAGTTAAGTCTGTACATCAGAATGGCAAACTTGCCAAACGCGGAGAGATCCCGTTGTGCAGTACGGTAACTGTAGTTAATGACGATGTATCATATTCTTGAAAAACGCAAAGATAGTGAACGTTAGGCGTTATCACTGCAAAAATGATAACTACGTGAGGTAATGTATTTGTTAATTAAACTATTCCACAATGTATATGCACTTCAAAACATCAAGTTGTATGTGAAAAATACATACGATTATCATTTAAAGAAAAAACACAGAGAGATCCAGTCTACAAATGTGTTATAGTTTGTCCTATAAAATTATTCTTTTAAATTTAGTGGCTGGTATTTTAAACATTAAACTATTTCACGTAAAACTCCAGAATTCTAGCATTTCTTGAAATACCAGAATATCACAGCCTACCAGGCCCACATGGCTGTGACTGCCAGCATCTGAGCAGGAGTTGTCCCCATTAAACGGGGCTTTAGCTCTTCAGTGGGGCAGTCTCCACGCAGCCTGTTTCACTGATTAGGTCACAGCTGATCCCCATCCCATGGCCTTTCTTCGTAAAGCCCGTACTCTCACCCAGAACACAGTTAATACCTGGCACAAGGAAGGCCCTCCGCAATACTCTATTTGAACAATGAACGTACTCATACCACCGTCTGCTCCTGGAAGGTCTTTCCCTCCATCACTACCCTGGTAAATCCTGCCCTGTTGTTCGAGGTCCAGCTCAGATACAGCCTTCTCCGTGAAGCTTTCCCTGATCTCATGCTCCCTCCCCGCCCCTAACAGATGTGACCTCTCCTGTGGCTGTGGGATGGAGATATGAGGGCAACAAACCTGGGCTGCAGAGGAATACTGGGGATGGAGAGCGCTGGGATGTTAGAACTCGGCTGTGGGTGGAGGGGAAAATCTGAGGTTGAACTCTGGAATTTGTGCATCTGAGTGGAGCATGCATAAATTGTGGAAGCTGAGAGACAACTGGAAAAAAAATTAAAACAGACCCTAGTTTATCCTTGCTTGGATCTTTGTCTCCTTTCTTTTTATTTTCTCTTCTTGGTTTCTTTCTTTTTTTCTTTTCTACCTCTCCATCTCATGTACTTTAACTGGCATTAAACAGGTAACAGGCAACCCACAGGCTTGCAAAGATTGCTTGTGAAAGAACTGTCGTGACAGGAGCTGAAGTGAGATTGCACCACCGATCCCAAGAAAGAGTCGTGATAAACCCGAACAACCTCCGACCATTCTGACTGCAAGTCTCGCGGCAGTTACACATAGAGAAACTGCAACCTGGCACGAGACCACAGTCTCTTCTCCTCATCCTATAAAAACTCCAGTCCTACTTTGGCTCAAAAAGTTACCGAATGTTGAGGCACTTATTTCCTGATTCACATCAACTCAGTAAAGCCTGCAGCCTCTATTTGAGTCACTTTAACTATTTTGGCCCTTGACAGTTTTGCTGCTGTGACTTGGATTGGGTCTGTATAGGTCCTCGACCCTGCAGAGGTTGCAGATAAGGTCAGAACAAGCTGAGGAACCTTCTTCCTCCTGTCCTGGAGGCCCCCCTTGGGTTCAATGGTAAGTCCTGTTCCTGATGGCATGCTCCAATTTTTTGTTGTAGCACGGAATTTGCAGGTTTTGATTCTTTGAGTGGATTAACCTATTGTTGGACTGAAGTCACTGCCTCTATTTTCCTTTTGTCTTTCAGGATTCTCTGGGAGCAGAGAATTAGATCATGATCATAAGGTAGGGCAAGGCCTTTCTCCCTTCTACTGTGTTGGAACTTTTTGTTATAAGCTCAATGGTGTGACTCCAAGGAAGACGATTTTTAACTGCAGTGGTCCATTTGGGACTCCTAGGACGTGTCACGACTCATGCATTTGTATGGTTCCTTAGAGCAAAAAGGAAATAACATAGATAATTTGTAAGGGTGGCTTTCTTGAATGGATAAGAACTTGAGGAAAGAAACAATTTGGAAGGATTTCAATCTGTTGTGTCTTCTCTCAAAACAACCTCAGCCTTCTCTCTCCCAGTGACCTCCTCCTTTCTGTTTCTGTCCCTTATAACCTGACTCCCTCCTGTCCTTCCTCTGCTCTGCTCTCCTCCACCTCCTCCTCCTCTTTCCCTTTCTCAGCTTCCTCTCACCTTTTTAGGAAACAGGGTCTCACTCTGTCCACTAGAGTGCCATGGTGTCATCATAGCTCACTGTAACCTCAAACTCCTAGGCTCAAGTGATCCTCCTTCCTCAGCCTCCTGAGTAGCTGGAACTACAGGTGCACACCACACCTGGCTAATTTTTCTACTTTTTGCAGACACAAGATCTTTCTATGTTGCCTAGGCTGGTCTCGAACTTCTGGCTTCAAGCGATTCTCCCACCTCAACCTCCCAAAGTGCTGGGATTACAGGCGTGAGCCACCCACCGTGCCAGGCCCCTCTCACCTTTTGACCCATACCTTCAACTTATCTGGATATGCAAAAGCCACAGAGATAGGAGAAAGTCTTTTAAAAGAAATTGGTGACAGTTTTTCCTCTTCCATTGACTGAGGAACAATCCAAACCTGTCGACAAGGGTGTGATAAATCTGTCTCTAATTTTAGGGATTGATTAGAAAGCACTTTAAAGACATACTCAGGGTTGGGCATTAATGCTAACACCCTGTCAACAATCTGCACGTCCTTTATTAATGGCCTTAAGCCTAATGGCCTTAAGCCTGAAACATCAGATGCTATTCAGAAGTATAAAACAGACTGGCAGACTCCACTCATTCATGACTTAAACACATGAGTCCAGCAATTTTAGCCTAGCATTTTGTGGAATTCATAGTAAACCAAGAGAAACCCATACTGCAAACTTATGCCATTACAACTTAAGCAGCCTGAGGAAAATAAAAGGCCCTCCACAAACACAACACAGATAGACACAGGTATTATACTTGCAGATATTGCAGACGAAAAGACACTGGGCCCACAATCTTCCTTCTTTGACAAGGAAACAAGATACTCAACTAGAATTGCCAGATTTAGCAAATAAAAATAAAGGAACATTTGAATTTCAGGTGAATGAGTAATATTTTAGTACAAGTATGTCTCATGAAATATTGGGTATACACTTATACTGTGATTCATGGCTTATCTGACATTTAAATTTAACTGGACTTCCTGTGTTTTATCTGGCAACCCTACATAGGTTACTCAATGTGAAACAAAGTGATCCCCCTCCTCTAAGAAAGGCACCCTCCAGTATCCCCAATTGCTTTTGGATCAGCAAGTAGAAATAACTCAATTTATTTGTAAATGGTCATCCAATATCTTTTTTAATGGACACTGAAGCCACACACTCTACCAGTAATTCCTTCCAGTTTTCTACCACTGTTCCTTGGAATAATAAAAAATCTCAGTGGTGGGACTTACCAATCAAACACATTCATTCCCTCTCTTTCTCTTTGGTCCTTCCATCCACCCTACCTTTTGGCTCAATGGGGAGCTATTAATACTATTAGGGGTATACCCAAAGGACTTTTTCTTGATCTCCCAGCCTCTGATACCCCAATACTCCATGCTTTGGTGGCTTCCCTCAATTTCTGTGCACTCTTGAGTCCTCTATTCACTGCATTCAGTGATGCCACAAGGCTTTACTGAAGCCCCGTCATACTTCTGTCAGCTTCTCAATCATAATCTCTAAGACTTACAATTTCCCTGATCCTCTACTTTGACCCAATAGTAGGTAACTTGCTCTTGTGTTCACCTGATCTAAGAGGACTTTTTTCAAGAGTCCTTTTCTCAAGAGGACACTTTTTATTTCTTAGAAACTTTGTTTATAAAAGGACATAAAGTTTGTAAGGATAAATTACTATTTCCTTAGACCCAGACTCATTATCTAAGCCATGGTATATCCTAGGGAGCTAAATCCCTTCCAGCAGATAGAAGTACGGCCATTTAAAATTGCCCTTGCCCTATTACCAAAAGACAATTCAGAAGATTTCTAGGATTTATAGGATATTGCATATAGTGGATTCCAAACTTTTCTGAATTATTAATAGCTGGCACCCACTATGACATCACTAAAAATGGATTCCCTGAGCCTCTACCTCAGAATGTCATTACAGAGTTAGCCTTTGACCAACTCAAGGCCTCCTATTTTGGGTCCCCCCAAATTATACTAAGTTTTTTTTTGTTTATATATAAAAGGGATAATTAAAGCTCTTGTGGTTTTATCTCAGAAACAAGATTGAAATCAGAGATTCATTGGATATTGCAATCTTTCTCCCCATCCAGTAGCTAAAGATATCCTTCTTGCCTAAGGGCACTAGCTGCAGCTACATTTAATCTTGGGGTCACCTTTCCATCTAATGGTACCTAATGAAGATCACACCCTTTTCTTCACCAAAAAAGTTCATCATTTCTCTGCAAACTTATTTTGCATAAACTGCTGTTTCTGTCCTCAGCTCATGTCACATCTATAGGAGTTTACAGGAGTACTTTATTCTTTTTTAAAATTGAGATATAATTCACATACCATTAAAATTTACCCTTTTAAAGTATACAATTCAGTAGTTTTTAGTATATTCATAATATTAGGCAACCATTGTCACCACCTAATTCCAGAACATTTTCATTGCCCCAAAGAAATGCCCATACCACTAAGCAATCATTTTCCATTCTCCCCCTGACAACTACTAATCTGCTTCCAGTCTCTATGGATTTGCCTATTTTGAACATTTCATATAAATGAAATCATACACTATGTGGCCTTTTGTGTCTGGCTTCTTGCACATAGCATAATGCTTTCAAGGGTCTTCCATGTTGTAGCATGTATCAGTACTTCCTTCTTTTCTTATGGCCAAATAATATTCTATGGTATGGATATACCACTTTCATTTATGCATTCATCGGTTGATGGATGATTGGGTTCTATTCACATTTTAGCTACTACGAATAATGTTGCTTGAACATTTGTGCACGAGACTTTCTTTGAAGACAAGTTTTCAGTTGTTTGGGGTATATATATAAGAATGGAATTGCTGGGTCATATGGAACTCTCTCTGTTTAACCTTTTAAAGAACTGACAAACTGTTCCACAATGACTACACCATTTTATATTTCCACCAGCAATGTATGGGGTTTCCATTTTCCACATCCTCACACTTGTTATTGTCCATCTTTTTTTATTATAGCCATCCTAGGGGGTGTGAAGTAGTATCTCAATGTGGTTATCATTTGAATTTCCCTAATGACTAATATTGTTGAGTATCTGTCTTCTCATGCACTTGTTGGTCATTTGCATATCTTCTTTAATAGTGTCACATTCTTAATCCAGATAATCTATTCTCTCTTCCAGAGAAAGGTAGAAACCCATGATTGTTTAACTTTAATCTAAGAACTTTACCTGCCTCCCTCTGATCTCCTTGGAACTCCTCTACAAAACACAGACTTGGAATTCTTTGTAGATTGGTCATATATTGAAACTAAGCAAGTATATTTTCAAGTTGAGTATGCTATCACTAATTCCCAAGAGCTCACTGTATGTAATCACCTTCCTGAAGTCAAGATAGCACAACTAGCTGAATCTATAGGCTTAAGTCTAGCCTATCAGCTAGCAAAGAATAAAAGGGCTAACATACGTAGATAGCAGACATGCCTTTGGTGTGGTTTATGATTTTAGCATGCTGTGGAAACAACAGAGTTTCCTAACAGCTGCTGTTACTTCCAATAAGAAGCATGAGCATGTTCAAGCTTTGCTAGATGTTTTGCTACTCCCCCTAGGGAACAAACTCATAAGACAAAAGGAAATACCCTGGCTGGCCAGTATGCTAAGCAGGCTGTTTTCACCCACATTCAATTCGTTCAGCAAATTAAAGACAATCTGGCCACTCCAGATTACGTCTATGAAACCTTGAGCAAACTTTAGTTAAAGTACCAGACTCTGAAAAGAGATATTGGGAGAAATCTGGGTATTCCCTCCAATCAGATGGGTTCTTATGAAGACACCAAGACAGGATTTGGTCTCTCCAATCTCTCTGAAATGAATCTTGATGTAAAATTTGCAAGCTATGATCCATCATAGTAAACTAACTTGAAAACTATTCTCAGATGACATTATTGGAGAAATTTTCATCAGATAGTAGCTGAAGTCTCCAGTGCATGTCCCATCTGCAAGATTCATAACTCTGCAAAAACTGTTAAAGTGGGGAATGGACAGGAACCACAGCCTCAAGGATCCTTTGAACATTTACAAATGAATTTTGTGTTATACAATTCTATTTATCACAAGTATATATATATATATATATATATATATATATATATATATATAGTTTCTTTGGATAGCTAGAAGTTGTTTCTTGCCAAATGGCAACTGCTCTTATTGTTCCTAAGCAACTACTGGAGTTTCTCATTTCTACTTCTGGAATCTCTATTTACCTTTTCAATGACAGAGGTACTCATTTTACCAGGACCATAATTAAGAAATGTTGTAAGGTGTTGCCTGATGGCCAGAAATGACACTGTTCTTACCAACCTCTGCCATTCAGGCAAAGAGCTAATGGTATTTTGAATAATATTTATTTTCTTCCAACTTTTATAAGTTGATATGTACAATATGTACATTATTGAAAAATAAAATACACAAAAGCAAAAAAAAGACAAAGCAAAATAATCAACCACAATAACAACCAGCTTAAAGTTTGATGTGTCTGCCTAAGTCCTTGTGTGTACATACATACAACTGAGCATATATTTTTATATGGTTGATGTCATACAGTATGAATCTTTACTAAATCAAAAAATATCATGAATGTTTACCAATTCAATGTCCCAAATTCATGAATATTTTGATAACCAAGAATGTACAACACCAATTCAATCAAGAAAGAGATGTAATCCTGCCTTTCATGAAGACAAAAGTTTCATAAAAGACAAAAATGGCAACAAGTCTCTGGAGAAAGATGTTGGCAGCCTCACAATTAAATACCTTATTCCCATAATGCTCAATTTAAAAGGAGACAAAAAACAATAGAGAACAATACATATAATGCTTCTAAGGGAATTCATTATCAGATCTATACTACTAAAATATTAGCCAAAAGCTTTGCTTCCATTGAATTATTTAACACTTTTTGTTTTATGTAACAATTATAAGCATAACCCCCCCTAACATAGAGCCCAAAAATACATGAAGCAAAAATTGACAGAATTGAAGTGAGAAATAGTTCCAAAATAATAGTGGGAGACATCAATATCCCATATTCAATAGTGACTAGAACAAATAGAAGATCACCAAGGAAAAAGAAGACCTGAAGAACACTATAAACCAATTAGACCTTATAGACATCTATAAGAGCACTCCACCCCAACAACCGTAGAATTCAACATTTCTCAAGTACACATGGAATATCCTCCAGAATAAACCACATATTAGGCCACAAAACAAGTTTCAATAAACTTTAAAAGACTGAAATCATAAGAAGTATGTTCTTTGGTCGCAATGGAATGAAATTAGAAATCAGTAACAGAAAGAAATTTGGAAAATTCACAAGTAAGTAGAAACTAAACATCCCTAAATAGCCAATGAGCCAAAGAAGAAATCACAAACTAAATTAGAAAATACTTTGAGTAGCTGAGCACAGTGGCTTATGCCCGTAATCCTATTAATAGCACTCTGGGAGGCCGAGGCAGGAGGATTGTTCGAGGTCAGGAGTTCAAGACAAGCCTGAGCAAGAGTGAGACTCTGTCTCTGCCAAAAATACAAAAAATTAGCCAGGTGTGGTGGCACATGCCTGTAGTCCCAGCTACTTAGGAGGCTGAGGCCGGAGGATCGCTTGGGCCCAGGAGTTTGAGGTTGCAGTGAACTATGATGAAGCCACTACACTCTACCTAGAGCAACAGAGTAAGACCATGTCTCAAAAATAAAAAAAAGAAAAGAAGAAAGAAAGAAAAAGAAAGAAAGAAAGAAGAACACACTTTGAGATGATGATGAAAATGAAAACATAACATACCAAAACTTGTGGGATGCAGTAAAAGCCATGCTCAAAGGGAAATTCATACCTTTAAATACCTCCATTAAAAAAAGAAGGAGGCCGGGTGCGGTGGCTCACGCCTGTAATCCTAGCTCTCTGGGAGGCCGAGGTGGGCGGATCGTTTGAGCTCAGGAGTTCGAAACCAGCCTGAGCAAGAGCGAGACCCCGTCTCTACTAAAAATAGAAAGAAATTAATTGGACAACTAAAC
>CAUYSK010086281.1:0-18934 GCA_963575035.1 Avahi laniger | reverse complement strand
CAATTAATTTCTTTCTATTTTTAGTAGAGACGGGGTCTCGCTCTTGCTCAGGCTGGTTTCGAACTCCTGAGCTCAAACAATCCGCCCACCTCGGCCTCCCAGAGAGCTAGGATTACAGGCGTGAGCCACCGCGCCCGGCCAAAACAGATGGTTTTGTTGTTGGAAACCTATTGATAAAAAAAAAGCTACAGGAAGATAGAAGGATGGAGAGAGGAAGACCTGTGGCACCATATATGGAAGCAAAGGAAAGCCAAGGCTAGGTTTTCTAAGTAACATTTTTTAAAACTTTGCAAGGCTATATATATAAAGACACACGTCCTAAGACACGTCAGAAAATTCAAAATATTAGATGCTGATCAACTTTATTAAAGTCTTACTATTAAATTATTATGCCAAAGAGCTTCGCTATGCCGAGGTACCATAAATTATAAAGATAGTCTTTTCCTCCAAAAGCAATGATACTTCCTTGAGTTAAATGTTTTCTTTTTTTTGAGACAGAGTCTCGCTTTTGTTGCCTGGGCTAGAGTGAGTGCCATGGCATCAGCCTAGCTCACAGCAACCTCAAACTCCTGGGATCAAGCCATCCTCCTGCCTCAGCCTCCGACGTAGCTGGGACTACAAGCGCGAACCACCATGCCCGACTAATTTTTTTTTTTTATTTCTATTTTTAGTTGACTTGCTAATTTTTTCTATTTTTAGTAGAGACAGGATCTTGATCTTGCTAAGGCTGGTTTCGAACTCCTGAGCTCAAACGATCCGCCCACCTCAGCCTCCCAGAGAGTTAAATGTTTTTTAAGTCACACATTACAAAGTCAATTTTATTGCTACTAATAGGTGTATAGGAAATGAAAGTTATTTGTTAATTTGGAAATCCCTCAAAATTTAGTCCAGTGCTCCAGTTAGCACTGGACAACCTAGACAGACCTTTGGCTGAACTGTGGAAGAGAGGCTGTGAGCAGGTTACTCTTAGCAAGATCTCACATGCTTAGCCCTTAAGATGCCAGTGACTGAGTCATCTTTTCTGCAGCAGGCTGGCCTTGCTAGCTCCTAGACTGCTGCAATCACTTAGTCACAGCCTTTACGGTATAGGGCATGAAACTGCTGGTAATGCTCAATTTTCAAATCTGCATACGTGTCTTCTGATACAGCAGATAATTTTATATCCAGAAAATAGTTGGCACACTTTTCAACAGCAACCAGGGTTGCATGTACAGCCACCTTGGCACCAGTGCCTTTTCCAGAGCACAGACTTTCTACACGTTAGCATACCATTTACTCATGATCTAAATCACTCCCCAAGGTTTGGCTTCTAAATGCTCTCCTCTGCCATTCCCTTTGTACATCATTCCTCAGATTAGCTGTGTGATCGTGCATATTTGAGTAAGACTGACCACTTGGGATGCTTCCTTTTTTCCTACCCTCCCTTTCACCTGCCCCCCTTTCTTTTTTCCTTTCTGTCTTTACTCAATAAAGTATTATATTTTTAAAATGTAATTCCACCATCCTGGCACAATAGTTGTTAGCAATTTTATATGTTCCATTCAAGTTTTGTTCTTTATTAATTCAGTTGTGTCTGTAGAGTATGGCTCTATATCTGTCTGATGTGCACCACATTCTAGCTAGCACAGTCCTGTCCAGTTGCAATTCTACACCTTTTGCTCCCAGCAAGGGAAGCATAAAGGAAAGCCAGTAAATGACAGTAACTTATTCTAGAAATAATCTTGAATTTGGCCTTCTTTACCTTTTTTAAGTTCATAGACTTTAATACTTTATTAGTAGTAACAAATTCCTTATAGCCTAACAGTGTGTCTCAATAGTATGATTAATAATTCCTGGTTTATAAGGTAGGCATACCTATCTCAGTTTATAGTTGGGAAATAGAAAGGAAAAGTAAACTATCTTTTATCTATTACAAATTTTTTTTAGTAATATAAAGGAACTCAGTGTATATTGCTAGGTTCTTTATCTCAAGCCTTCACATCATGTTTCCATATTGTATATTAGTCTCCATAACTATTTTAGTCATTATTTAACATCCCATATTGTTGGATGTTTAGGTTTCTGTCTTCATCTTGTATATGTAAAATTGTAGTCACATTTCTAAGCATATAGGTTATTTTTTTAATTGAGATATTATACAATTGACTGAGGTGGTTTTTATTCCCTATTAGATTATTTCCTTAGAGCACCTTCCTAAAAATATAATTATTAAGACAAAGGAACTTTTTCTTTCTTGATACATATTTTTTTAAAAACCTGAGGCATTTTTGCTTTTGCTTTTAAAATTTTAATAGGAATTTTTTTAATCTAAAATAACCAATATAAAATATTAAACAGACCCTATATATAAGACCTTGGCAGCAGGTTTTTAAATTGTGGTTAGATACACATAACAAAACTTACCATCTTAATCATTTTTAAGCATATAATTCAGTATTATTAGGTACATTCACATTGCTGTGCAATCAGTCTCCAGAAAGCAGCTTTACTCTTAGAAAAGCAAATGGTCCATTAGAGTAATTCAGACAGAATGTAAAGAAACTGGAAAGAATCTGAGGAGATTAATTCATACCTTGGCATGAAAAATTAGAGGACTTTTAAATCTTCTTCAGAGCTAGTCGACCAGATTATCAAAATGAAATATAGCAATGAGCCATCAGTGTAGCATTCTTTAATAACAAATGCAATAGCTCATACCTCGCACAGAATAAATTCATATGAATTAAAGATGTAAATGAAAAAGTACTCAAATAAATACAGGTTGATACATATGTACTATTGAGTGAAAAATATTATCCCAAAGATAGACATCAACAAACCATTCACGTTTTAATGTATTTAATTTTTTATTACTGACTTTATAAAAGTAACCACAATATTAGTACTCTTGGGGCACTGAAATAGTGATTTTTATTTCTTTCTCAATGTTTATAGCTACTTTTTTTTTTTTAAAGACAGAGTCTTGCTCTGTCACCCGGGCTAGAGTGCAGTAGCATCCTTAAAGCTCACAGCAACCTCAAACTCCTGGGCTCAAGTGATCCTCCTGCTTCAGCCTCCAAAGTAGCTGGGATTATAGGCACGCACCAACACACCCAGCTAATTTTTCTACTTTTTTGTAGAGACAGGAGTCTCACTGTGTTGCTCAGGCTGGTCTCAAACTCCCAGCCTCAAGCAATCCTTTCACCTTGGCCTCTCAAAATGGTATAATTACAGGTGTGAGCCACCATGCCTGGCCTATCTCTACTTTTTTTTTCCATTTTTTACTATGATTATGTTTTACTTAATAAGAAACAAGTACGTGTATATCTATAAACTTTAATATGTACAGTCTGGAACTCCAACAGTATATTACCTTTCCATTCCAATACACATCTTGGAAAGACCTTAGTTTACACTGTTGCATTAATCGTACTGTCCTTGTGTCATTGATTCCTCCTTAAACTTTCATGTTCATAGCCTTATAATTGGCTTACATTTGGTGTTATAAGCTCCATCAAGTTCCAGCCTACCAGTGGTCTCTTCAAGTTTTCAGAATGACAGCATTCTTAAACTAAGTAATCTGCCTCTAGAAAGGACTAGATTTGCCATTCTAGGCAAACCACAAGACAATCCTGAATGGCTCTTTCTAGCAATACTGACAGATTAGCCACACAAGATTGATTTTCTTGACCTATTGCAGCCTCTGCAGCTATTTGGCTTCAACTAACTGTATATTATTAAGCATTACCCTGTTGAAAACATTGCTCTTTTAACTATACTTCTTCATCAGCCTAATTCTATGCATCTTCATCCACAGAGCTTCAAGGTAGAGTTTGCTTTAAACTGTGAGTTTGTTCCTGTTGAATTTCATGAAATCCGACAAGTAAAAGCCAGTTTTAAGAAGCTGATTAGGGCTTGTATCCCAAGCACCATCCCTACTGACTCAGAAGTAACCTTCCTGAAAGCGCTGGGAGACTCTGAATGGTTTCCACAGGTAATGTCTGGAGCAACTTCTCTTATAACTCAAGGAAAAAGAGGCCCAAGTAGTGCACAAATCAGCTGTTTAGTATATTCACAATGTTGTGGAACCATCACCACTGTCTAATTCCAGAAAAATTATGAGTATCTGAAATAGAACTTACTATAATCATGAAAAAACAAATTTTAAATTCAATAACTTTGCTAGGAAGGCCATTTAGAATCTTTCTGTCTCTTCCAATCTATGGAATTATAGTTCTTCTACTTCTGAGGAGATCATTTAAGGTTATTTTATTTTATTATGTGTTATCTCGATGTACTATTTTAAAATGTGGCTACTTTTAAAAAGTACCATTGTTTAATCCTGATTTGACAAGAACTTTAAGTATCTAAAACATTAGTAGTCTTTTGTCCAAGTGCTTTATCCCTAACTTGTTTAATTACCCACAGTTGTAGCAAGTCTGATTGTGCTCTGTGCTCAGAAAGTGCTTGATCCAATTGTGGCCTCCTTTCCTGTCTCTTAGCTTCACAGGATAATGCAGCTGGCTGTGGTTGTATCAGAAATACTTGAGAATGGTTCCTCAGTTTTGGTCTGTTTGGAAGAAGGCTGGGACATCACCACACAAGTAAACTATTATATATATTTTCAGATACTTAGTTTTATATTGTATTTCAGTTTAGTTGTTTTTCAATTCTACAGATGAATCTTTTGTATAACAAGGAATGTGTTTATGGACAGAGAAAGTCACGTGTTAAACACCACCTGGTATCTGTCAGGAAGCTCTGCACTATGAGCTTTCAGGCCCTACATACCCTGGAGCTCTGGCTTGGGGCATCAGGCTCTCACATACAAAGATGTACCGTGCAAGCTTGCAGATAGAGTCCTTGACCACCAATGTGGGACGTGGACCGTCCATTCCCTGGCTCTCTATAAAGTCCCTCCTTTACTCACTCCAGAGTGAAAAGGAAAAGTATAAATTCAAACTACATTAAGACATTAATCTACACCTGCCAAAAAGCATAATTGGTGTGAACTGATCCTCTGGCCTCTAATTAACTTAGGAAAGGTTACAGTCAGCTAACTGGCCAGTTAAGGATTAAAATCTTAATTAACTGAAAGAAAACAGGTAGCCAAAATGAATTTGAGTTATAGTTTTTACTGGAAAGTTTGCAGAAGTCATTTGAGTGGCTGTCTTGGAGCAGTTAGTGAACAAATCTGCTGTCCAGGTAACTTTGCTTGTGAATAGCTATCATCAAACGGAAGTGCGTTTATCTAAGCAACAGGACTCTTTCAGGACTGAAATTAATGAAGAATCCATCCTGCTTATGCCCTAGGTGACATCCCTGGTTCAGTTACTGAGTGATCCCTTTTATAGGACACTTGAAGGCTTCCGGATGTTGGTTGAGAAAGAGTGGCTCTCTTTTGGTCATAAATTCAGTCAGCGGAGCAGCTTGACCCTCAACTGTCAGGGTAGTGGCTTTGCTCCAATCTTCTTACAGTTCTTGGACTGTGTACACCAGGTAAGTAGAGTACGCTTAAATTGACTTGGTATGAATGAAGAAAAAAAGTACTAGCATTTATTGAGCATTGTGATGCTATGCCAGGTACCTTCTTGTCATAACTCTGATTGACTCAGCCATAGGATATGCTGAAATCTTAGCAGCAGACTCCTGGAAATGGACAAGAAAAAAAACTACTTGGTTTCTGAAACTAGTACAGCTAAGCTGGCTATTGGGCTTGCCCCCAAGTGAGATAGACAGTACTCTAAATTACTGTCTCCAAAGAAGAGGAGCAAACTTGGGCTTGTTCTATGAGAACATTTGGGCAAGGGTAGAGCAAAAATCTCTAGGTAACGGCAGGGCCTGAAATCCAGCACATGGTCTTCCCAGTTTGGGAGGAACTTAGCTTGTGCTTGGGAACATAGGACGTAGACCCTAACCCCTAGAGAGTCAGGGCCCAGCCCAGGCAGGCCTATGAACGCTGGCTCAGTTCTACTGGGTGACCTGATCAGGGCTAATCAAGAGGCCAGACAGAAGTCCGGAATATAATCCCTTTAAGCCCATTGAGGCGAGGGGAGATATGAATGCTCTAGGCTCCCTTCTGCCTTCATCCCAGGTACGTCAGATACAGACTTCTTGATGGGGCCTTAGTCAGGATTGGGCTTGAGAATTGGATGGCCCTGGGCTTGCAAGCTGAAGGCTAAATTAGGCTAGGAAACATTTCCAGCCTTGTTTCATTTGACCACAATCCCAGGGGTAAATGAATGGGTTCTGGCATGTCAAACATATTTGTGGGAACAGTGAGCCTCTTTGAAATACACTGGCCTCAAGTATCAACTGGAAGGAAAGGTGGAATGTTTTCAGGAACCAGAATTGGAAGTAAATCTTATGAAGAGGACAAGTTAGTGTGTGGTTATGTTTTGTTTTGTTTTGGTTCTATTAATTACTTGATCAGCTTTATTAATTCACTATATACTTTTTAAAAATAACAGCTTTATTGAACTATATATACCATACAGTTCACCTATTTAAAGTGTTCAATTCAATAGCTTTTAGTATATTCATAGAGTTGTGCGATGATTAGTATAATCAGTTTTAGAATATTTTATCACTCCAGAAAGAAACTCCATGCCCATTAGCAGTGAGTTTCCATAGCCCCACCACCACACCCACCCACAAGAGGCCGTGTTTTTTATTGCTCCAGTTTACTCCTTAAAGAAAAGACTTATTAAATAATTTCAATTGGTCTGTCCAAGCAGCATCTGGAGGAGCTGGTCATAAGATTAAGCTTGTACTTTTAAATTAAACTCTGCAGCAAATTAGTATACTATATTTCTTTTCTGCTTGAATACTAGCCCTTTTATTCATACTCCTTTTGGCAAATAGATGAGGGAGAAAGGTGGAAACCACTGGCTCTGAAACAGCTTAGGAGAGGAGAGGATAGAGGAGCAAGCATCTCTTCTCACTTCTAGATCGGTGAAAGCATATGAGCTCTTCATGAAAGTACTTATTATCTTGCTTATTATCTTATTCTTACCAAATGCACGAGGCTATTTCCTGCCTCCATTTACCACTACTACTAACAATTATTGCTAATATGTATTGTTGCTTACTGTGTGCCAGGCACGGTTCTGAGCACTACATACATTATTTCATGATTTCTTTCTGAGCAATCTTTGAACCTTTTCCTGACCCCTCTCATTTATATTCCTAATGAGTCATGTACAGACTCCTCTGGTAGCATGTATAATACTAAAGTATATTTAGTATGTGTCTGTTGCCCTCTACTTAGACTAAGAATTCCTGGAAACAGAGACTATGTCATGTTAGTTCTTCATATTCCTAGTATCTAAGGCAATTATAATTTCAGTCTCTGGAATATAATAGACATTCGATAAATATGTAATATCAATGAATAAATGGGAATTTGAAAGACTGCAAGTCTTGTTCATGCTCTCACCACCCTTCATCAAGACCATCTAATATCCTAAGTGGAATTGCTAACATAATCTTATTATTCCCTCTGAAAAAATCTTCAGGGCAAGCAAACAAAAACCTTCAGTGGCTCCACATTTCCTAAAGAATTACTCTTCCCCCTATCCAATTTCAATATAATAATGGAGTCATTGCCTTGTCAAAATTTCCCTTGAAAAGATCTTAAGGATCTTCACTGTAAGCCTAAGTTCTGTTCATTAAATGCACACAACCAGCATTGAAATCATATCCCTGATAATTCACTGGAATACTAGATGAAGGATTTGATTTTATTTTTATAAACTATTTCTATAGTTTATTAAAAAAGCATATTGTTGCTGGGTGCGGTAGCTCATGCCTATAATCCCAGCATTTTGGGAGGCCCAGGTGGGAGCATTGCTTGAGGCCAGGAGTTTGAGACCAGCCTGGGCAACATAATGAGACCCTGTCTCTACAAAGAAAGAGGTTTAAAAATAAGCTGGGCACAGTGGCGTGTACCTGTGGTTCTAGCTACTCAGTAGGCTGCAGCGGAAAGATTGCTTGAGCCTAGAAGTTCGAGGTTACAGTGAGGTTTGATGACACCAGTGCACTCTAGCTTAGGCAACAGAGCGAGTCCCCATCTCTTTAAAAAAAAAAAAAAAAGCGTGTTGTTAAATATTAAAATCACAATCCCTATAATGAGATTTTTACAATTAAAGAGCATGTAGGAACAGAAACCAAATGAGCAAATGCCATCTTCCACCTAAATTTGACTCTGAAGCATAAACTCATTGAGAGTTTATTCATGTCAACATTTTTTTTTACTAAGGATTAAACTGAACCCATGTTGACTTTTTTTTTTAACGAGGTATGAGAGAGGCACATCTCACATAGGAGTGTGAAAACCCAATTATCACACTTCCATGTTGATTTTTTGTTTTTAAGAATTAAACTAAGCCTAGACCATTTGTGTAACAAACTTCTTTATTGAGCCTTCTAAGATAGCATTCATAGGTACATAGAAAAATGTCCCTAGCTGGGCGTGGTGGGTCATGCCTGTAGTCCTAGCACTCTGGGAGGCTGAGGCAGGAGGATTGCTTGAGCTCAGGAGTTCAAGACCAGCCTGAGCAAGAGCGAGACCCCAACTCTAGTAAAAATAGAGAAACAATAGCGAGGCAACTAACAATAGAAAAAATTTGCTAGGCGTGGTGGCTCGAGCCTGTAGTCCCAACTACTGAGGAGGCTGAGGCAGGAGGATCACTTGAGCCCAGGAGTTTGAGGTTGCTGTGAGCTAGGCTGACGCTGTCACACTCTAGCCTGGGCAACATAGTGAAACTATGCCTCAAAAAAAGAAAAGAAAAATGTCCCTATTTTCAGTTTCACATATTTTTGCCCTAAAATTAACATAATTTAAGGTTTTTTATTTCTGCTAAAATTAAAATTTTTCACTTTATTGTATATCATGTTGAAGTAATGCCTTCAGATTTCACAAGGTGAAACAGAGTTTAGAAATGAGTAAGTTTGACTCTTACTTACATAAATGAGGGACTAAGACCCTGAAGACAACTTCCCCCATAGAAAACAGCTATAAAACCCAGACATGGGGAAAGAAGACTTTTCAGCAAGTAGTATTAGAATAACTGGCTATCTGTATGGAAAAGTGTGAACCTTGACCCCTATCTCACATCATTCACATAAATTTATTTGAAATGGATCAGAGATCTAAATAGCTAGAGGAAGTTCTTCAAACAGAAAAGAAACAATAGAAGAAGGAATTTGGGGATATCAGGAAGGAAAAAAGAACAGAAAATTAAAATATGACTAAATACAATAAACTTTTCTTGAGTTTTCTAAATTATGTTTGACAGTTGAAGCAAAAAGTATATATAGAAGAAATAGTTAAGATAATTATAAATGGAGGAGCATAAAGAGAAGTAAGGTTTTTACACTTCACTGAAACTGGTAAATGTCAACACCAGTAGACTATAAGATATATAATGTAATACCTACAGCAATCACTAAAAAAATAAATAAATAAAAAATAGATATATTAAAAAATACTATAGATAAATCAAAATGGAATTTTTAAAAATATTCAGGTAACCCACAGAAGGCAAACAAACAAAAAGACAATAAACAGAAGACAAAAAATAAAATGGCAGACTTAATCACTAACGTATCAATAATTACATTAAATGTAACTGGTCTAAATATATCATGACCTAACTATAGCTGTTTTTAAGAAATTCACTTCAAATATAATAGTATTGTTCGTAGCAGCTTTATTTATAATAGCCAAAAACTAGTCGGGGGTGCAAACTGTCCTATAATAGGAGAATGGCTAAACAAACTGTCATCTATCCATACCATGCACTAGTTACTATTTAACAATAAAAAGGAATGAATTATTAATATATGCAACAATGTAAAAGAATGTCAAGGACATTAGATTGAATGGAAAAAAGCAATCTTAAAGAGTCTCATACTGTATGATTCCATTTATATAATGTTCTCAAAATGACAAGATCATAGAAATAAAGAAAAAATTATTGATTAGCAAGGATTCAAGATAGTGGGGGACAAATAGCCAAAGCAATCCTAAGCAAATAGAGCAAAGCTGGAGGCATCACATTCCCTGACTTCAAATTATACCACAAGGCTGTAGTAACCAAAACAGCATGGTACTGGTATAAAAATAGACACATAGATCAATGGAACAGAATAGAAAACCCGGAAGTAAAGCCACATACTTACAGCCAACTGATCTTTGACAAAGTCAACAAGAACATACACCCTCTTCCATAAATGGTGCTGGGGAAATTGAATAGCCATATGCAGAAAAATGAAACTGGACCCCTCTCTCTCAGCATATACAAAAATCAACTCAAGATAGATGAAAAACTTGAATGTCAGATCTGAAACTATAAAAATACTAGAAGAAAACCTAGAAAAAATTCCTCTGGACATTGATCTAGGCAAAGAATTCGTGACTAAGACCTCAAAAGCATAAGCAACAAAAATAGATAAATGGGACTTAATTAAACTAAAAAGCTTCTGCAGAGCAAAAGAAATAATCAACAGAGTTAAAAGATAACCTACAAAATGGGAGAAAATATTTACAAACTATACATCCTACAGGGGACTAATATCCAGGATTTATGAGGAGCTCAACAACAACAACAACAAAAAATAATCCCATTTAAAAGTAGGACATGAATAAACATTTTTCAAAAGAAAAAGAAATGGATAGGCATATCAAAAAATGTTCAACATCACTAATCATCAGAGAAATGCGACTTAAACCAAGATGAGATATCATCTTATACCAATCAAAATGGCTATTACTAAAAAGGCAAAAAACGAAAGATGTTGGCAATGATGTGGAGAAAAGAGAACTCTTAAACACTGTTGGTGGGAATGTAAATTAGTACAACCTCTATGAAAAACAGTATGGAGAGTTCTCAAAGAACTAAAACAATCCAGCAATGCCACTACTGGGTATCTACCCAAAGGAAAAGAAATAAATATATCAAAAAGATACTTGAAACTCATATGTTTATTGCAGCACTATTCACAGTGGCAAAGATACAGAATCAACCTTTGTCTATCAGCAGAAGATTGGGTAAAGAAAATGGGGTGTATATGTGTGATGGAATACCATACAGCCATTAAAAAGAATGAAATCCCATCTTTTGCAGCAACATGGATGGAACTGGAGGCCATTATTTTAAGTGAAACAGCTCAGACTCAGAAAGACAAATAACACATGTTCTCACTTATAAGTGGGAGCTAAATAATGTGTTCACATGGAAGGAGAGTATGGAAATGATGGGCAATAGAGACTTGGAGGGGTGGGAGGTAGGCGAGAGGTGGATGATGGGAAGTTGCTTAGTGGGTACAACGTGCATTGCTATAGTGTTGGGTGCACTGAGGCCCTCGGTGCACCACAATACTACAATACATCAGTTTGGCAAAATTGCACTTATACCCCATGAATATATGTAGAAATTTTTTTAAAAGTTTTTAAAGATAGTGGGGGAGAAGCAAATGGGTGCGACTATATAGGGGTCGCATGAAAAACAAACCAAATTTCTATCAACTGATGAACAGATGAACAAATTCTGGCATATTCATACAATGGAATACTGCTCAGCACACAAAGGGAATGAAATATTAATATATACAACAACATGATGAATCCTGTGATCATTATGCCCATTGAAAGAAGCCAGACAGAAAAGACTACATACTATTATATATAAGATTATTTATATGAAAGTCTAAAAGAGGCAAAACCATAGTGACTGAAAGCAGAGCAGTGATCGCCTGGGGCCAGTGATCAGGGAGGGATCAAATACAAAGGGCAAAAGCAAACATTTTAGGATCACAGAACTGTTCTGTATGTTGATCGTGGTGGTAGTTACACAACTGTGTTGAATCACCAAAACTAATCAAACTATATGCTTAAAATAGGGAAATCTTATTCTAGGTAAATTATACTTCAATAAACATGAAAAAAACTTTAATTAGTAAGTCCAACATCTCAATAAACTGGAGTTCCAGAAAAAGAAAACTGCAGCTATCTTGTTTCTCCAGAGAAGAATTTGTCACGCTGGTGCTTAGAAAGTACTTATAAGCCTGGCTGCATGCTTTCTGGAAGCAAGGCTGGAAATGGGTCCAGGGAAATCCCAGTTCAGTGTGTAGACTTTTACTTTTTTCCATGCTATTTTCATTCTCAAGTCTCATCACTAACCCCATTGTGCCTGCTATTCCCAAGCCTAGAGCTTATCAGGTTTGGTTTTTTCAGAAAATAAACCTCTACTCTCTTGTTCTAAAAAGACTAATCATATAACTACGTGGGGACCCTGGGGGCTAACCACTGCTTCCATAGACTTCCAACTAGTCCCTATTTTAGCCCCCATTTCACCCCTGTGTTACTCAGTACTTGGGCCTCTGTGTCCTAAGCCTTTCTGGGTTTACACAGCAAATTATTACCTTCTCAAATCATTTTCCTCCTGTAGGCATCCCACTGTAGCTTCTCCCCTTCTATCATTTACTGCCATTCTTCATTCTATTTTCCATCTTTCAAAAATTTGCTGAATTGCTTTGGCCTAATACTGTGTCTCTTCCTATTCTCCCCACTCCTTTTTTGAGTTTTTTACCTCTTAAAGATTTCTTTAATTTTGTGTGGGGGTGGTAAGGATTTCAGGGGAATGAGCTTATATAGCTGAATTTGGCTTCAGTTAACTGTACTACTAAATGTGTTAAATCTCCATGTTCAACTTGCAGAATTCAGCATACCTAAACGTTAGAGTCATCAAAAGAATCCACTTACAATCAGTCTGAGTTAGGATTAAGACATACTGTCCTCCTCACAGATGGGAATATCATGTCCCAAGTACGATAATTCCTACTTGGAATGTAATTTTTACATTTCGTTGTTGGGGGTGGAGTGGGAGTGTGAGAAGTATAGAATTTTGGAAGGTAACCTGTATTCTTTGAGTACCCCTTAAGTGTTATGAATAAAGCAATTTAACATAAACTAAAATGCAGTATAAGTTATATTACTGTTATCTTTATAATAAATGCTAAAACTACAAAATGTTAAGTTATATAAAACTTAGGGTATATATTTAACTTCTGCTTATTTTTTTAAATAAAGAGTTAAAATTCAAATGTTCTATATAAACCAGTTTGTTCTGAAATCAAAAACAGAAGTTGACTTTTAATGAAAGCCCAATTATTGGTAAGCAAATGCTTCACAAACTGTAGCAAGTAATATTGTTCAGGGTCTAATGACCCCATTGGTATGATTTCAACTCTACCACGTTAAAATTTTTTTAATTAAAATATATATTTTTTTAAAAATTTGCCTGAACCCTCCTTTGACTTACTACCTCATACATAATAACCTAAGTGTAGACAAGTCATGGCAAAGCAAGCATATGACCTTAATTTGGCAATATTTAAAGGATGTTTGGCTACAGTAGGTGAAGCAAGTTATTTTGTGCTGAAAAGGGATTGTTTATTCATTCAAAAACAGAGGAGTCTAAGAAGACTATAGTTAACAAATAGTGCTTCTGACCTTTGCTGACTTAATTACAAGGTAGTGTTTCATCATCTCCTACATACTGTTTTAGGCATTAGAAAATGCCTTCTGTGAATGCCTTTCAAGTGAACACTAGTGCTTTACGTGACTCGGGCTTTTACCAAATAATTTAAATTAGTGCTGTCCTCAGTCTCTCAGGGACACAAAACAGAGCCAGGCCCAAGAACATTAAAAAAAAAAAAAAAAAAAGTTCAAAATTACACAGCAGCAAGTGAAACTTTCCCGGGTGGAATGTGTTCCATACTTATTAACAGTTTCTAATATGCTGAATGCCAAAAGGCATCCGTGGACATATGCCTGGACTTGTCCATTAGTACTAATAAAGTTATAAAGAAAACAGATGAAGCACTGATCTTAAATTAGAACTGCCTCATCATATAAAAAGCCATTGTTTACGCCAGTATATCCAGGTGTCAAATGAATTATAAATGCTAGATCACTGTTTCATAATAGCAACATCTGGCAGATTTTTTGCTTCTAAAAGAAATTGGCCTAGCTCGAATGATATCATTACAGGATGCTTCCTTTTCTTAAAACAGTTGAGCCAAATTCAAAAGGAAAATACATCCAAAATACAAATATGAAATTTTTACATAAAATTTCTTTTTAAAATACAGTACCAAGGCAAAAAAATATGTATAATATGAATGAAAACATAAAGTATAAGAAAGCATCCCCTTTATTTCAGCATTAAAGTAAATCCTTGAGAGAGCGTCTTAGAACTTTTTCATTATTTCCCTACTTCAAGAAAAACAACAGTTTTGACTTTGCCTTCGAAGTTTATTCAAATTGTAAACTGACTCACTCTTGTCTGGCTTTGTGATGTGATTCTCCTCATGGTTACCATGTGCCAGCACTATGCCAGGTCCTATCCCAAAGAGAAAAGCTATTATTTGCCTTTTGAAGATAGCTAAGCTGTTCCCACACAGGTTGGTTACTCTAAAATACATCCATTAATATTGGCAAAATAGCTGCAGTTGATGGATTCATGGTATATTTAGGAGTTTCTGCTTCCCATTCAACTGAAAACTGGCAAAATTGACATAATACAAGCTGTTTTTATAACAAAGCAACTTTGCACCAATGCTTTCAATGTTTGAGCCCATATAATATGAATGATTTAAAAATCTTATGTAAAATGTTATGCACAAGTACAAAGTACACAATTAATATTTGTTAATCTTAATTTGTGAAATAAAAATTAATATTAGGTACTTATTCTTCTAGGGTTTGTCTAACCATACCCACAGTTTTTCACATTTTGATATCATTCTATATAGTGTCTCTTGTAGCTCAATATGTATAATTCCTGAAAGCAGAATCCAATTTTAATGTATTACATTTCATTTCCAAAATGTTGATCTTTCCTGGGATTTGAGTCATAGCTTATTTTTATGGGCCTTTAAATTTTACAAAGTACTTAATGGCACATAGGCAAAAAATAAGACCCTATAAATTCATGTTTCTCCACATTCCATTTCATATTCTCTTCTTATAAATAAGTGAAGCTGGCAGGTTTCACTCCACAATGGAAAATAAAACTAAAATGCTTCACACAGCTTATTCTTTTAAGTCTGAGATAAATACAAAATTATTATCTTCAGCAAGATAAAATACAAAATTATTTTGAACAAAAGAATCCAGATGATTAACCTTAGAGAGGCCTAAAACTCTATTTGTCAGCATATTTAGGGAAATATATAGAATTAATTTACTGGCTGAGATGCCTATCATTCCCAATTCTACATAATATAACAGGGCTAAATTTATTTGAAGCACACTTGCCTTTAGGCACCAAAAATCTTGTGGCCAAAAATAAAACTAATGAAACTAATGAAAGAAAACTAATGAAAAGCTATTCTTTGGGAAGATGAATAAAACTGATAAACCTCTAGCCAGACTGAAGAAAAAAGGAAGACACAAATTACCAGTATTAGAAATGAAAAAGATAACATCACTACAGATCCTACAAATATCAAAAAAATCATAAGGGAATATTAAAATCAACTATATGCTAATAAAATCAACAATTTATATGAAATGGACAAATTCCTTGAAAGACACAAAGGACCCCACTCAAGAAGAAATATACATAACTTGTATAGACCTATGTCTATTAAGGAAATTGAAATTGTATTGAAAATCTTTCCACACTGAAAACTTCAGGTCCAAGTGGCTTCACTGATAAATTCTAAGCATTTAAGAAAGAAATAACAGCAATTCTATGAAAACTCTTCCTGAAAATGGAAACAAAGGGAATACTTCCCAACTCAATCCATAAAGCCAACATTGCCTTAACCTGACAAAGACAGGAAAAGAAAACTATAGACTAGTATCCCTGATGATCATAGATTAAAATTTTCTAATCAAAATTTTAGGAAATCAAATCCAACAATATATAAAAAGGATAATATAGCATGGCTAAGTGGGGTCTGTCCAGGAATGCACAATTGGTTTCACTTTCTAAAGCAAACAATGTAATTCACCATATTAAGAAAATAAAATAAGAAAAACTATATGGTAATCTCATTAGATGCAGAAAAAACATTTGACAAAATATAACATTTATTCCTTATAAAAATTCTTAGGAAACTAGGAATGGAAGTGTCAGGGAAGAAGTACAATTTTTCCTTAACTCTCTGAAGTTCGTAGTTGGGATAGACTCCTGTGACAAAAGACAGATTAACAAGAGAAAAACTAAGAAAGTTTAGTAACACGTGCAGTGCACATCACACAAGAGAAACCTCAGTGAAAAGCAACTCAAGGCAGACAGCAGACACTGGGACTCCAAGATGACATCAGTTGTACCAGTGAAGGAGAAGAAATTCATGGATATCAAATTAGGGGAGTTGCCAAGCTAAACATTGATATGGGATTTTACACTTGAAGGTATTGGAATGTTTCAAAGAGGTTACTACCAGTGTTACAACAGGTACATCAGTGCAAAGAAATGGAGCATCACTGGGGTGTCTATGGTGCTGGCAGCTTAAGTGCTTTTCAGCTACTACCTTTCTTACAAAGAATTCAAACATGAGTGGCCATGCAGGTAGCACTGAAGAGGGGCCAGTAGGGACAGCACACTCTGCACTCTCGACCATGACCTCTTTGGTTTGGCACCATTCCCGGAGATACTCAATCATTGCTGAATCCTTTCATATCCTAATTGAGAATTAATGCCCAATATAAAATATAAGATGACTGGTATGGGTAAAAAAAAAAAAGTTACTCAAGGTAGTGGCTTAGAACACTGGAATATATAGCATCTTTAACAAAGAATAATAAATTTTAGAGAAGTAGCAAGGCAAAAAGAAAAGCCATTTTAAGTTTCCAAAGGTGGGAAACTGTGCAAAGGAAAACATGGGAAGAAACTAATGGAATAAGGTTTGTTTACAGATTTCTCTGGTGCCTCTGGGCTGTTAAGAGTTATCTCCAGTAAAGGAGAATTTATATCCTATATCCTGTCTTTAGGTAGGAAGCCAGGGGAGAAAGAGCTCTTTCTCTGTTTGCTACTTCTTAATTACCTTAGCTCAAAAATATTTACATCAAAGAGGCATATTTTGGGGTAACATATTCTGGTTTCCTCAAGAAGGGAACTTCCATAAACTAACAGAGATTATCTACTTTTAAAAAACCTACAACTAACATCCTACTTAATGGTGAAAGACTGAATGCTTTCCCCCTAAGATCAGAAATAAGATATTGAGGCCAAGCACAGTGGCTCACACCTGTAATCCCAGCACTCTGGGAGGTGGAGGCAGGAGGATCGCTTGAGGCCAGGAATTCAAGACCAGCCTGGGCAACATAGCGAGACACCATCTCTACAAAAAAAATTAGCTGGGCATGGTGGCATGTGCCTGTTTTCCTAGCTACTTGGGAAGCTGAGGCTAGAGGACCCCCTTGAGCCCAGGAGTTCAAGGCTACAGTGAGCTATGATCATGCCACTGCACTCCAGCCTGGGCAACAGAGCCAGGCCCTGTCTCAAAACAAAAACAAAAACAAGATGTTGATGTCTGCTTCACCACTTCTATTTAACATTGTACTGAAGTTGCTAGCCATGCAACAAGGCAAAGAAAAAGAGAGAGAGAGAAAATAATAAAAGACATCTGTACTGGAAAGGAAGCAAAACTGCCTTTATTCATAAACAGCATGATTGTCTATGGAATCTATAAAAAAGATAGCTACTAGAATAAGTGAGTATAGCAAGGCTGCATAATACACGATCAATATACAAAAATCAATTTTATTTCCACCTACTAGCAATGAACCATTGGAAAATTGAAATTTAAAAATCGGTACCATTTTAATAGCATCAAAAAACATGAAATAATATAACAAAATATGTCAAAGACCTGGACACAGAAAACTACAAAACATTCCTGAGAGAAATTTAAAAGACTTAAATAAATCAAGAGATATCTCTCTTGTTCATGGGTTAGAAGACTCAATATTTTTGAAATGTCAATTCTCGACAGTGGGATTGATTTAAAGATTCAGTGCGATCCCAATCAAACTCTCAGGGGGCTGTTTTGTAGAAATTGGCAAACTAATTCTAAAATCCATATGGAAATACAAAGGACCTAGGATAGTCAAAACAACTTTGAAAAAGAATAAAATTAGAAAATTAGCACTATCTGATTTCAAGACTTACTATAAAGCTATAGTAATCAAAACAGTATGATAATTAGTGTAAAGATAGAACAGAGTACTGTCCCAAAATAGACACATATATGATATATGGACAACTGATTTTTTACAAAGAAGCCAAAGCAATTGGTGGAAAAAGGATAGTCTTTTCAACAAATGGTTCCAGAGCACCTAGATTTCCAGATGTAAAACATAAAATTTTTAAAAAAAGCACTTTGATCCATACATAGCACCAATATAAAAATTCAAAAATACTATAAAACTTCTAGAAGAAAACATAGGAAGAAATCTTTGTGACCTTGGGTTAGGCAAATACTAATATATCTTAGATTTAACACCAAAAGCATGGCCCGTGAAAGAACAAATTGATAAATTAGACTTTGTCAATGCTAAAAACTTATGTTCTTCAGAAATCCTGTTAAGAAAATGAAAAGACAAATCACAGAGTGGGAGAAAATATTTACAAATCATACATATGCTAAAGGATTTATATCCAGAACATATAAAGAATTCTGAAAACTTACTTTAAAAGAAAACCTTTTTTTTTTTTTTTGGCCAGGCGCGATGGCTCACACCTGTAATCCTAGCACTCTGGGAGGCTGAGGTGGGAGGATTGCTTGAGCTCAGGAGTTCGAGACCAGCCTGAGCAAGAGTGAGACCCTGTCTCTACTATAAATAGAAAGAAATTAGCCAGACAACTAAAAATAGAAAAAATTAGCCGGGCACAGTGGCACGTGCCTGTAGTACCAGCTACTCGGCAGGCTGAGGCAG
>CAUYSK010086279.1:0-19690 GCA_963575035.1 Avahi laniger | reverse complement strand
ATAGTTTTGATATAAATGTATACACACATAAAGAACATCAGGCATAACCCAATATTCATTGCTTTTTATTGATATAAAATTGCCATTCTTTGGCAATTTTCTGAGACACGATCAAATATAATAGTTGTTTTTTTTTTTTTTAAAGACAGAATCTCGCTCTGTCACCCAGGCTAGAGTACTGTGGCATCAGCCTAGTTCACAGCAACCTCAGACTCCTGAGCTCATGTGATCCTCCTGCCTCAGCTTCCCGAGTAACTGGGACTACAGGCACACACCACCCATCATGACACCTCGCTAAGTTTTCTATTTTGAGTGGAGATGGGATCTCGCTCTTATTTAGGCTGGTCTCAAACTCCTGACGTCAAGCAGTCCTCCTGCCTTCGCCTCCAAGAGTGCTAGGATTACAGGCATGAGCCACCAGGCATGAGCCACTGTGCCAGGCCCCAAATATAATAGTTTTTAAGGACGTGTGGAAATAGGAGAGCAACCATGGTCTTTTTACAGGACAATAAGAAAAGTTTACTGGAGTCGAAGAAAAGTTGACTTTGGACAAATAATGGGAAATTAGTTTCTGTAAGCAAAACAGGATAGCTTAATGGGGTCAGGAAAGTTGGATAAGGACTTTATATTTAATAGTAAATTAGGAGTTTGGGATCAATAGTTTGGGAACAGAAAAATGATGATATGAAAATTCAAAGAAAATAGCCCGTCAGTGGCCTGAGGAAAGGATAGTATCAGGGTGGGCAAGAATAAATGCTCAGAGAGCTCCAGCGTAGGGGCAGCAGGCGTGGCAAGGAAGAGATGAGTGTGAGCAATGCCGCGACGGAGACATGACACTTCCTGATGTCTAGTGGACACAGGAGATGACTGGCTGTGGAGACATGTCACACATCCTGAGCTCCACGTTTCTCAAACTTCCCCACCAGCCTCGTCTCCTTCTGGCTCAGGCCGTATCACATGTCTCACTTGCCTTCCAATCTCTCCTTGGAGCAAATCCCCGTGGTTCCCCCCCTCCAATTTGTGGAGAATTTTCTGACCTTTCAGTAGGCGTTCTTTCCCTCTCCCATTTGGGAGCACGGTGTTTCCACACAGGCACGAGGAGAGCAGCATCGAGGACGCATAGGTACAGAGAAGAAATGTATATGCAGATTCACAGGGAGCAGAGGAGGCTTTTATTCACCCTACAATATTGTAGGTAACTAAAGGATTAAAATAAAGAGTGCACTCCCTCCCTGGCCTGGAAGAAGGAGCATAGCATGGCAATCGCGTTTAGCTTTCCAGTCCCCAAGAGCAAGTTCGTATATAAGACATATACCCAGTTCTTCTAATTGTATCTAGAATTAGACCTTTCTGAGTCAAGGAACACCCATTTTTCAAACTAGTGATGGTTCTGGAAACCATTTTTTTCCTTTTTGCCAAAAAGCACTGAAAGTTAAGCATCGTACAGAGTTTTACAGGTTGCCTCTCCCAGTCCGTGCACATTAGTAAAGGGCTCTGACTGCCAGGAACCAGGCCTACAGAACTCGCTAAAAAGCAACCATGTCCATCCTGGCCCCCTAAGGGAGCTTCTTCCTTGTTTTTTCACAACCAGAGTCATGGTGGAAGAGAGAAAGCCAATGTTTCAAGGCCACAATTTGAGGGACGGCCCCTCTCCATATTCTGTATACCAGCCCTACCGTGGCGCTTGGAATTCCCACATTACTCATTCCTTGGGTAAAGGTATTTTTTGAAAGCCCCTGTTAAAATGCAAATGCTAGCTGGAAGGGCGAAATGTGTTTTTTTTTTTTAGCCATTAAGAGTTAAGTTCAAGTTAAATTTATCCAAACAGGAAATGGAACTCAGAAAGGAATCCATGAATGGAGGAGGATGGATAGGGAACGGGGCACTTCCCAGTGTTGAGGTCTCAAGGCCTTGACCGGGAGATGGAAAGTGCTGAAGACACACGTTTCTTCCTCTACACATATTCAAAATGGTATCATTTCCCAAGCCTCAGCCTGACTGTACTCCAGTGTATAGTTCAGAAGCAACTCTTTATAGGAGATTAGAGATTGATGATAAAAGTCCAATAAAGGATGTGTCAGCTTATGGCCCTGTGCTTCCTCCAGCCCCTAAATACTCTTACCTGGCCTGCCCATGAAAAGTGGATTGCCAACATTTGCCTAGACTCTGGAAAACTGCCGGGGAACCTCCCCACCACCCTCCTTGCTTGTTTCAGATGTACTTTTGCTCTAGTTCTAACTCCTCACAGCTTCAATCCCCTCGCCCAGAGACTCTTAACCTCGACTCCCACCTCTGTCTGATTTTTGAAATGTGGTGTTTGATCCTTGATTTCTGTCCTCAAGAATCTGGCTTGGCTAGCCTTCTCGCCTTCTGTGTTTTCTGCCCTCCCACCCTGGCCTCAACTCCATAAAATCCGATCCTCACCTCTATCCAGGAAGGGACATATGAAATCCAGGGATAATGGAGCAACCAAAATATCAAACACAAAGACATAGCAATGAATCATTTGGCATATAGAACCATTTTCTTCCCTTCAAAGCCCCATTGCAATATAGTCATGTGTAGTGTGATTATTTCACTAATATGATGTTCTCACTAGGCTAGAAACTTCAAGAGCACAGCTTCACTTTACATCTTTTATGCTCCCTGCTGGAACATAGCAGGTACTCAATAAATATATTTGGAATACATAAATAAGCAGAGATTCATCAAAGCTTTCTATTATACAGGAGATAACTCACATAAATAACATTAATGGCATCTGCAGCAGCAAACAGCAAACAGAACATAGACCTACGAATTTGAGCACATAAATAGACTCATTTTAGTTCAGAGTCTTAGTCCCAAGATTGAGGTTATGTGTACGATGAACAAACCATCTCCTTAGTTATTACAGTTGAGAGGAGTGGGAAGTTCCCTTGCCCCCAAATTATTTTCACCTGTCTCTCCAGAACCTGAAATTACTATTAATGGAAGTGATATTTTAAGCCTATTTGCAAATGCAAATATGTTCGCAATATGTGAAATATGTTAAACCACTGCCTGGGCTCTTTTTTGACCTAAGAATATTTCTTTCCAAATGAGCTCTTGGTCTCTGGTGCCAAGAGGGGCTAATGTTGGGATGGGGCACTTGGATGAGAATAAATAATGGGGAAGAGTTTCTGGACCAGAGAAGGGAAAGGCCAAACAGAAAAACAGAGACCATTGCACAGAAGCTGCGGGTTTTGCCCCCCTCCTCTGGATTTCCCACCGGCACAAGGGGCTCAGGCAGGGCCAGCAGCATCCTTGGATAGCTTTCTCTAGAGCAGAGATGCTTGGAGCCCCCAACATCCCAAGGCCAAGAGCAGCTGCCGGTTATTTGGTAAGTGGCACCTTCTATATCCTGCCTGTCCTGTCTTTTAGCTCACAAAAACGGATGAAAGGATCTGGCAGGAAGAGACATATTTTTGTAATGTCCCACCATCCACATAGCCCATCTGAGAATCAAGCCCGATGGTCAAAGGTCTTAAGCGTGTTCTCTGCACACCCTCCTACCCACTCCTTTCAGCCATCAGCACGTCAGCACTGCTACCCCAGATACAGCTTCATTTCACACCACTCCCCAGGCGTCCGAGCCTCCCGGAACATACCTGTCACAGATGCCCATCCACCGCAGCTCCCAGAGACCAGATGCACAAGTACAGCAGCATTCCCGAGGCACGCAGAAGCGAGGTGCTAAGAATAAACCAAAAGGAGCTTTTGCGTACTCCCCATGCCTCCTAAAACTCCTTGCAGAGAGACAAACAACCTCAGGGCTGAGGCTAGCGCTCGCATACAGAAAGGGGAACTGACTAAAGAGAAACACCACCACTGACAGGGACAGTGTTCTTGCCTGGTTCCAGATAACTTCTGCTGGCAGGTGGGCATTTCCACTGATGAAGATGACTACAAATGCACCCTCGGAGAGTGAGTGTAAAGCCCTGAGGAAACCCCCAAACACAGCCCCATCCGCAAACATGACAAAGACACCTTGTCTAACAGATTGACAGAGATCTGGGAGCACAGGCTTTAGAGCCCACAGGTGAAGACCCGGCTCAGTTCAATAAAGGTTTTCACTTGGCAGCCATGTGGCAGGCCCTGGGTCTAGCTCCGCAGGGCTGCAGAAGACAGTCCTCAACCAGAGAGAGCAGAGAACCAGAGAGACCAGACACTTCCACGCCTGCCCTCCCCTGAAACCACTCATTAAGTACCTCTCCATGGATCCTGCTAGAAGGCAATTAACATATGCAACTCCCATTTTCAGATTATCCTAATCCAATCCTAGTTGTTTGGATCTAGAATGTTTCTGTTACCTTGGTCCACTATTCCTGGAAGTGGGTGGTACTCTTGAGTTTGGGGACAGGTCACAAGCAGAAGCGGGAAAGGTGTGTAAATGCCCACTAAGTACATTTCTATGCACCTAGTGCATCAGCAGGGACAGGCTTCACAGACACTAGATCCACCCCAGGCGCATACAGCTCCTGGGGTGGATCTACTGCAAGCCCTCTGCTCAGTGGCCTCTGAGGTCTGCAGCACTGAGCTCTGAAGGAGAAAGGCAGCCCTCTCTGAGCACACCCCTCTCCTCTCTTGGAGGCTGGCTGTGTCCTGCAGCAGGACAAATGAAAAGTGACAAGGTGAAAGTTGTTGACTGGGTTGAAGAGGCTCATCCAAACAAAGGTCCATGGTGCAGGGGAAGGAGGTGGGTTTGGAACTCGTGGTCTGAGGTTCAATCCTGGCTTGACCACGGGGCCCTGGGCAAGTTACTGAACATCTACGAGTGTCAGTCTTCTCACATGCAATGTGGCTCATGATAGTTTCCTGGCTGCATTGTTGTGAAAAACAAATGAGATCTTTTCTGTAAATCACCTGGTACAGAGCATACCACGTGGCTATTCAGCCTTATTATTACTTTCCTATTCTCTTTGCAGACTTTCCCAGTTCTCACTTTGACCTTTCCACAAAGATCTTCCTTCGGTCACTGAGGAAGTCCGGAAACAGGTCTGTAAAGCCCTTCACCTTTCATTCAGGGCCTCTCAAACCCACAGCGCTCCTGCTGGGTCCTGAACCCTGATTCACAAGTCATCACTTCCCCTCAGCCATTTTACATGCAGACTTCGGAAACTTCGTCCTTTACACAGAGAGGTCCCACCTGGGGTTTTCCTCTGGACTTCACAATCACAGTGTTTTGTTGTTGTCGTTTGAAAGGGTCCATTTGGTTTTCTTATTGTAACACATGAAATTACCTACCTATCAAAGCACAGGAGAATTAATTAATAATCTACTTAATTTTCAAGTTTCCTTCTTTTCCTGTGCTCAGCAGTCAAAATATAAGATAGGCTAAATTCAAAGTCCAGCTCTCAAAATATTGGGAGCAGTATTTCCCAAACTTCTGTCATTCTAGCTACTAGTACCACTTCATTTCCATGTATAATCTACCCTATCATTTACATGGTATTTTTCTCTTACTTTAAGTAAATTGATTTTAAAAGGAATCTTTATGTCAATACTAAAAATGTTAGAAAGCAATATCATTTGCCATAAATAAAAGATAAGTGAAAATAACACACCATACTAGGCTTTGGAATCACAAAGACCCGTGTTCAAACCCTGGCTGTAGTACTTAATACTTGTGTATTCTTGGGGCAGTTACTTAACCTCTCTGAGCCTTGGTTTCCTCACAGAATACTAAATATCTCACAGGCTCGTCAAGAGGATTAAATCAGATAGCAGAGGTCCTGGCATATAGTAAGTTTTTTTTTCAAAAAAAGTTTTTTTCATTGTTTTTCCTTTTCCATATCCTTTCTCCCATCTACTTATCCCAGTTCCTGCTTGGAGCAGCCTCCTCCACTGCTGTAACACAGGAGTGTGTTAAAGGCATGAGGGGAGATGAGTGGTGAAGCAGGTGACAGAAATAAGGGGTGATGTGGTGTCATGGAATTGTCTTACTCTGTGACTTAGCTAGAATTACCAGGCTGTGAGGGACCTCAGAAGTCACCGCTTCAGTCTCTCACTCAAGCAAGGACCCCCTTCGATGTCCTGACACATGCATGTCTAGCCTTTGCTTTCTTACTTGTCATGCTGGGAAACTCACTACCTGATAGAGAAATTGTAAGAAAAATGTCTTTTTTATAATAATCCCAAACTACTACCCTGTTAACTTCCCAGCTCCCTGTCCTGTTTTCTAGAACTACTAGAATATATTCTTTTACCCTTTTCCATAAATCCCTCCGAAAAGCTGAAAGCAGATATTATAAATTTCCCTCATAATCTCACAGTGTCCTCAACTGCTCCTCATGTGAGAAGGTCTCCAGGACCCTAGGCAGCTCGGCGGCCCCGCCACCAGCACCCTTCTCTCTGCGTCAGTCAACATACCTCCTGCGGAGAGGGCTCCAGAACGCGGAACAGGCAGTGATGAGATCACTTTCGCTAATGAGTCAGAGATCAAATTAGCCCTTCAACTGTCGCAGGAGGTTGCTGACCATATTTTTTTTTCACATATCAAGTCTGATTGCAACCCCCTCGCCCCGCTGTGTTTGTGTGCCAGGCCAGCGTTCAGCCAGTCAAAATCACTCTGGCCCCCACACGTGTCCTCAGAGCCAAAGGCAGGGAGGCAACAGAGATGGCAGTATCAACTGCTGAAAGGAGGACAAGCAAAGTGAAGATAAGTTCCTTGTGTTTGGTGAGGAGGAAGTTGCTGGTAACCTCAGAAAGCTGCTTTCGGTGTGGTGCTGCTTCCTCCATGCCTCATTCTCGGATGTTCTCAGGTCTGACGAGGCCAGGACTGTGAGGAAAAACAGCCAGAAGGGGAGAGAGTACAGGTGGCAGCTGGGGGCGGGGGGACAGATACCTTCCTGATGTCCTCACCCAGCTTCGCCCAAGAGATATTCCCCCCAGGACCACACAGTCAGGATCTACCCTGTGCCAAAGCCAGAAACCTGTCAGCATCTGGAAACATCCAAATACTTAGCTGAATTTTTCAATTTCAGCCATATGTTTGTTGCTACATGGAAACGGCCTCCTGGGGCCAGTGGTCAAGGTGCCGTCTATGAGTGTTCTGGGTGGTGCTGGTGGTGGTGGTGGTTCCAATGTCAAAGAAAGTAGTTTCCACAAGTAATTATAGCAGCATTATTTATTGAAATGTTAATTAGTGTTTGTTTTCTGAGCTTTCTTGATACAGAGATTTGTGTGGGGAGGGAGTTGGGGGGCAGGAGGAGCAGAAGAGATCCAAAGTCAAAGGCTCTTCTAGACTTTTGTGAAAGCCCATGGAGGAGATGATTCAGGTGTCCTAGAGGGTGAGAGGAGAGGGAGACAGTGCTTTTGAGATGCAAGAGGATGGGGGGCAGGGGATGGATGTGTGGGTCCTGTGAGCCGCGAGAACTGAAGCACCCCTCCATCAGTGCTCCTGAGTGGGCAGCAACCTCGGGGGTGGTGGCTCGCACCTAGAGAGTACATATTCTCATTCCCCTTGTGGCACAGGGACAAGGAGATGCCATGCTTCCCAGCCCACTGTGGGCTCAGATAATGAACATGCTGATGGCAGCCAGGACAGACCTGTGGACCTGTGGCCTTGTGGCCCAGGCACCAGGTGAACTTCTTGGATTCTGACAGGGCTGCAGGACAGGAGGGGACCCCTGCATGACCAAGAAGGAATCTCTTGTCCAACTGGCAGAAAGTAGGCTCAGAGGTGGGATTAGGTTGAGTTAAAGGAAATAAGGAAAGTATTATTTCTTATGTACTTGGACTCATGGACAGAAATTCATATCTCATGCATAGTATAACCTATGCGAGGGGGGCAGGGATTCCACTGTAAGCACAATTCCTGAATTGTTCTTAATTTAGAAGTGATACAGCTCAGGGCTGGGTTGTCTTCTTATTCCCAGCCCTGCTGCACAATTGCTAATAAAGTAGGGTAGTCAGCCACAGCCCCTAGGACTTGACACTCACCTTTTAATGAAACCTTGCTGGGTTCACAGTTCCCTGACATCACCTGAGAGAGCGTATAAGACATTTGTGATGAATTTTTCTTTTTACTGCTGCTGTAAAATCATATTTTTAGAACCCTTCCTCCTTAAATCATAAGCACACGCTAACCATTAGAAGAATAAAAAGACAAGCCACAGACTGGAAGAAAATATTTGCAAAAGATATATCTGATAAAGGAATGATTTCCAAAATAAACGAAGAACTCTTAAATCTCAAAGATAAACCCCCCCCCAAAACCCAATTGAAAAAGAGACAAAAGATCCGAATATATACCTCACCAAAGAAGGTATACAGATGGCAAATAAGCATATGAAAAGATAGCCAACATCACATGCCGTTAGAGAATTGCAAATTAAAACAATGAGATACTACTATGCAGCATTCAGAATGGCTAAAATCCAAAAACCTGACAACACCAAATACTGCCAAGGATGTGGAGCAACAGAAATTCTCATTCATTGCTGGCGGGAAGGCAAAATGGTAAAACCACTCTGGAAGACAGTTTGGCAGTTTCTGGCAAAAGTAAACATACTCTCTTACCAGAAGATCCAGCAATCACACTTCTAGATGTATTAACCAAAGTGAGTTGAAAACTTATGCCCACATAAAAACCTACACTGAATATTTATAGAAGCTTTATTCATAATTGCCCCAAACTGGAAGCAACTAAGATGCTCTTCAATAGGTGAATGGACAAACTGTGGTACATCCAGACAATGGACTATTATGCAAAGATAAAAGGAAAAGAGCTATCAGGACATGAAAAGACATGGAAAAAACTTACATGCATATTGCTTAATGAAAAAAGCCAATATAAAAAGGCTACATACTGGATGAGTCCAACGACATGATGGTCTGGAAAAGGCAAAACTATGGAGACAGAAGAAAGATCAGTGGTTACCAGGGGCTCGGGGAGAGGTAGGGAAGGGTGAATAGACAGACCACGGGGAAATTTTAGGGCAGCGAAACTATTCTGTATGATACCATAATGGTGGCTACACGACATTACACATTTGTCAAAACCTATAGAACTACACAACACAAAGAAGGTAACAATGTAAATTATAGGCTTTAGTTAATAATAATGTATCAAAATTGGCTTGTTAATTGTAGGAAATATACGATACTAATGCAAGACGGTAATAATAGGGGAAATTGTGTGCCGGGTAGGGGGTAGGTGGGAATTCTCTGTACTATCTGCTCGATTTTCTGTAAATCTAAAACTGTTCTAAAAATAATATCTATTAACTTTTTTTGAAAAAAGCACGCTAACCGCATGCACTTATTCCTGGTAAAGTAACTAAATTGATGATGTGACATTTTAGAGGGCTTCTAGACTAGTGGGATAGAAAATTAGCATCAGGTTCACAGTCCAAAGGTTCACTTCCCCATGCTGCACACTTGGAATCAAATACTGTGCACACAATATTGTTGCAATGAATCTCAGTTTTGTATTTCTGCCCTGTATTTTGACATTTTCTGTATCTTTCTGGTACAGAACCATAGATTTTTATGTTAATTCCTTAGGTAAATTAAAGAAAAAGCCCCACTGTTTTCTTAGGGCCAGATCAATAAAAAAATAGCTTTCAGTTCCATGTTTCTGGAGGAACATTCTTAGAAATGTAGTGGGTTTCTTGTTTCTTTGAGGGGGGACACAATTTTAGCCTACGCTTAAAAGCAAATCTTACATAGTTAAGCATTAGAAGTTGAATCTTTTTCTTTGAGCTGAAATGTGGCAGCCTAAGTATTTATGTCATACCAGTGCGTCACTGAGGTAGCGAGTGCCCCTCACTTTCACAACCTCTGATACAGACTTCACTCTTGTCCTAGGCTGGCTGCTTCTGTCTCCCTCACTGCCCTGGGGTATCTTCTTCTATTCACTTTCTCGTGATGCAAATTCACGCCTATCATTCATGCGTGCTGAGAAAGAGGCAATGTGTATTGTTTCTTAACTTGTATTCGATCAATTTCTCAACACGGAAACTAGGGCCCAGTGACATAATTTTGCCTAGATGTCCTCAAGGGACAAGTCAGAAGGGCAAGGGACACCAAAAGGTATTTTCAGGGTTCTATCAAGTGAATGCAAAAGACTATTGGCACGTTCTCTCAAAATCACGTGGTGCCTGCGGCAGCAATATACATTTATTTGGATTGAAGATTACACTTGCTTATGTTAAAATGTAGGTTAAAGAAAAAAATTGTCCAAAGGGTAAGCATTTTCGAAAAAGTACTTTTGTACCAGGGATGAGTGTGGCCTTCAGACGTGCATTAGCTTTAGTAGTCTCAGCAATGGGGAAGAGGAGCCTGGGTAGAGCTCAGGTTAATGACAACAACCGCAGCAGGTGGGGAGCCAGGGACCCCATACCCAGGGTCTGAGCTAGGTCTGTGGTCTGGTGGAGACATGGTAGAATGGAGTAGGGGTGTGCTGGGGCACCCTCAGAATCAGGAACTTCTGGGAAGTGTGTGGAACAAGGCCCATCCCAGTGGCCAGGCCACAGGGGCCGTTGGGGAATCAGACTGCAGGTCAGGGAAGCAAGGCTAAGCCAGAGAAAGACTGCAGCGTGGGGCACCGAAGGGCTCACAACTCAGCCCACAGACACTTCAGATCAGGACCTAGCAGCCAGACCACATCCAGGGCACCCCCCCCACCCCCCACCTTGCCTACCTGCCGTGGATCCAAATACCTCACAGAAGGGGCTGGGCAAGGTTTCATGCCAGGGTTGCATGGGAACTAGTATTAGGCATATAGACTCTAGTGACATACAAAGACACACATTTTTATGTTTACCTTTGTTCCTACCCATCTTTGAATCTTAGTAATATTGCCCATTTTCCAGTAAAACCTTAAAAATCCACAGATGTAATTGCACCATTTGGAATTTCAACTATTTAATTTGCCTTCATTTATTCAACAAACGCTTTTTCAGCCTGGAATGAATGCAGGCCCTGGGCTAGTCCTGAGATCCAAGGTGAGCTAAAGAAGGTCCTTACCCTCCTAGAAACTGTAGCTGAGGAGACCTACACTGATTTAATACAGTCAAAGTACTTGCCACCAAGCAATTTTCAAGTCAGTTAGGTATGATGTCCTCATGATTAAATACCGTCTTAAGAGCATAAGGTAGATTCTAACTAGGTTGTATAGGTCACAACCAAGAAAAATTTCCCTCAGGCCTCTGTTTCAGGAATAGGTTTCTCCCAGGAGATAGTGGATCTCCTTCACATCATATTTTAAGTGGTCAGGGTGTCTGCATAATCATTAGTCATGGATAGAACAGTAGAGAGAACCTCCTGGGGGCAGGGTGGACTAAGTGATTTAACTTCCTTTTCAACTTAATAATTCTATAGTGATTTAACTTTCCTTCCAATTAATAATAGCTATATTCTAGCTATGCGATGGAATTTACAATTTGATCTTACGGTCTCAGGACTTTCTCTGAGAGTTTCCACAAAAGATGGTCTATTATTTAACGAATAACATAACTGTATAAAATCTTTCCAAGATAAAGGAGATACATACAACAGCATATGTAAAAATTGATACCAATAAACTGCCAACATCTGTGATATCACTTTTCAGAACTCAAAATAAATATCTGATTCCAAACCTTTTATTTTTTCAATTTTTAGCGTTACCTAGGAACATAAGCCAATATTCAGAAGACTTTGGTTCTGAATTTAAAGTGGCCCATTCGCTTAGGGGCATGCACTTACATATTCAGAGAAACCATCATTTCTTTAACAAAACATCTGACATTTGTCATTTCCTTTATAACCTCAGTTAGAAGAACTAAAACAAGGTAATATACTAAATGTAAAAGTTGCTTAAAGAGTTAAGTTCATATATTTTTCCCCTATGTGTGCAGAGGAGGGGGTATAATGCATAACAAAACTAACACATTTTAACAAATCGCAGCATATTTAAAATTTAGGGAAGCATGAAGATATGTGAAAGCACCTTTTTATGCAAAATATTTATTTAATAATATAAATAAAATGTGCACTACAAAGTAAATGAGATAGATTGGGGCATACAGAACAGCAGATATGACTAAGCTTGTTAAGGGAAAAAAAAAACCCTCTGGATTTTTTTTAAAGCTTCCATTTTAGAATGAGGGTGGCATTGCACACTCAAAGACTTACTTCCCTGTGACATCTTTGTGACCAAAAGCAATATACATAAGACTCCTGTGAACCTTTAAAACGTGCATTTATCAACCTGGATTTGCAGTTTTCAAGTTGGTGGGGCAGAACCACAGAGATGTAATTTTTGTAGTTCCTTATTACTCCCTTCACATGCCTTTATCTGGAAGATTCTAAAGATTCACCACCACACAGAGGTGTTGCCCCTTGAGAGTAATTTTCCAGTAAAACAAGATGTCGCTCTTCCCAGTTCAGCAATGTGAGTAAGGGATGGCCTCTTTCGAAAAGTGCCTTAATTTGAGCTTTACTGAAATCTTATTTAGGATTGCAAGCAACATTAAATAAGCCTTGCACCGGTTGGCTACAATTTTAAGGTGAGGAGTTGGGATTTTTAAGAAGGACAGCATTTATAATAAACCAATTTGATCTTTGCGTTTCATGGCTTGGAAACAAAATATTGCATTTGAGTTGCATTTTCACTGTGCATGGCCTATTTGCATACAAACAAAAGAGACTATTTTTATAAGAGGTTTTTTGTTTTTGTTTTGGTCCCTCGGGATGACTGTGGTAAGGAAGAAGGGACCAGGACATTTTCATACCGTGGATTTCACACATTGTGTTTATGTCACCACGCACTCTCCTTTCTGCCTCTCCACCCACGTCCAACTCGCTGGTGGCCACTTTCAGGGCCTACATCACCTCTTGTTGGACCACTGAATGCAATAGGCTCCCAGCCGGTTCCCTTCACTATCTTTCATCAAAAACAGTCTGGTTTCCTCTGGTTTTTCCTTGGTTTAAAGACCTGCTCCTTTCTCCTCAAGAGCGAGTGTTCACACTTCTTAACAAGACACATAAGGCCTTTCACAGCCTGAGTCCAAATTTTCTCTTCTGTTCTTATTATCCAACCCGTACCACTTCCTCCCAAGTCACACCTGAACCGTTCACTGTCCCCTGACCCCATCAGACCCTTCAAAGACTTTTTGCTTTCTTCACCTTTGCAAAAGCAGTTCCTTCTGCCCGGAATGCCTTCCCCACCTTCTCCACTGCGAAACCCTCCTCTTCTTCTGAGATCCACGTCACTCCACAGCTGGAGCCTTCCCTGCACCCTGCCCTTCCCTTTTCACCATATCTGTATCTTCCTCCCAAATCACACTATTCTTCCATTATAACAATTTCCTCATCGTGTTAAAATTTTACTTCTCCCATGGCTGTCCTCTCCTGAGTTCCACCAGGGCAGCGAACAGATTTAATTCTTCTTTGCATTCCTGTCACTTAGCATAGAAACAGGTCCAGAGTGGGGGCTCAGGGAAGTGTCTATTTATTAAAGTTAACATCTGTTAACTGGCTGCTGTAAGCTAGGTACTCTGATAGTACTCTAAGGCACTCGAAGTATTTTAAATGCATGACTTCACTTAATCTTCACAATAAATGTAAAAAAAAATTTACAGACGAGGAAAGTGAGTTGCAGAGAGGTTAGGCCACCTACCCGGCGCCAGACAGCTAATGATCTTAAGTTTTTAGTGGGATATAAAATTGAATGTGTCTTAATTTCTAGCTGACAATGCTATATGGCTATTGTCAGAATGTCAGATGTCATCATACTTTTTTTTTTTTGCCTCAATGCTAAATGGTTTGACACTTTTTGAATAAGTCTCTCCACTCTGCCCCTTACTAATAGTGCAATCTTAGTTACTAAACCTCTCCAAACCTCAATTTCCTCATTTTTTTTCAATTGTGAAGATAATATGTAACTCATGTGGTTACCGTAAGAATTTAGGGACAACACCAGCTATGGAGTGAGTGTGTCCAGCAGAAGTCATGTGTTGGAAATCTGACTGCTACTGCGGCAGTGTTGGGAGATGGGGTTTTTAAGAAGTGATTAGGTTGTTAAGAAGGATTAATGCCCCTCTGGCAGAACTGGGTTAATTCTCGGGGGAGTGAGCTCTCATTTGCGGGACTGGATTAATTCTCCAGAGCTCGGGTGGTTGTAAAGCGAAGCTGCCCCTCATGTTCTGCGCCTTCTCATGTGCTCGCTTTGCTTCTGCTGCCGCTTCCCTGGCACGCTACGATGCTGCGCCAGGTCCTCGCCAGAAGCGGCTGCCTGATCGTGGGCTTCCCAGCCTCCAAAACTGTGAGCCCAATAAACCTCTTTTCTTTCCATAATAAATGATGCAGCCTGAGCTATCCTGTTATAGCAACAGAAAATGGAGGAAGACAGCACCCCCCTAGCGATCTTAGCCCTGTCCCTGGTCATCACAGCAGTCATTTGTTCCTTTCTGCTCTGAGCCACGCACTTGCTATCCCTCCATTTGACCACTTGATCCTTCCCCTCTGAAAGTTTGGAATTATTCAGCCTTCTAAAAGACAAAGAAACTGAGGCTCAAAGAAGTTGGTAACCTGCCCAAAGTTCCTTTAATTTAAGGCCCCCTGGAAATGAATGGGACCCTCCCATCAATACCTGAATAGTGTGTAAAAGGATCACTCTGTCTGTTCAAGTGAAAATACAACTAGAGGCATTTAAGAGGCTGGGGTTTGGTTTGTTTTCCTTTTTCTCTAACTTTTTTTCTGGCAGCCATGAACACTTAACAAGCCAGGGAAGTCTCCCGGAAACAGAATCTTGGGTCAGCCACAGAATGGGCACATTAACTTTTCTACTCCCTGTTGTCTAAATTTTTCATTTCCTTCAAATTTACATCTCTCCATTGAGCCCTCAGTCAAGTCTCCCCCACTCTCCTAATTCACTTCCTTCCCACCCCAGGCAGAGATCTGGGAGTGGGGAAGCTAGATGGACTTTGCCTTAGGATCTGACTTCCTCAAGGAAGTGGGCTGGCTGGCTCCAGATTTGCAAATAACCTCCTCTTCTGGACTCCCAGACCTTATCTGCTTTGATCCAGAGGTTACTCCTTCTCACCTGGTGCTGCCTCATTTTCTAAACCAAGGCTCTCAGATGCAAGGCCCCTGCAGGGTCCATACAGGACATACAAATGAGGCAAGCAGGTCGCATGGGAAGAGGAGAGCTTATACGCCCTTGGAAGTTGAGCAGCCTCTGCCAGATTCACCAGCTGTAACCACGTGGGAATGTGGGCTCACTGTTAGCAGGTTTTCTGATTCCCCAGAGGAGCTAGAAAGCCAACTGGAGAATGTGAATTCTCCAGATTTTTGAAATATTAGCAACAAATTATGATGTAAGATTTTGTTCTGTTTTGTTATTTTGACTACTCTGTGTCGTGGACGATTTCTAGTCCACCGGACTTTAGTTTTCAGCCTCCACCCCAGATTTTGTGCCTGCCCCAGACCACTGGCTCCCTGGCTCTTCCCTTTACCATTTGGCTGCCAGAGCTTGTTTTGGACCTGACCCAACACAGCTCTCTCCAAGCTCAAATCTTTTCAACCACAAATCTGTCTTGCTGCTGGAAGTAATCTCTTCCTCCCACGATCTCCCACAACATGCAGCATGGTTGTTCAGAGCTTGGGTCTGGAATCAGATTCAGAATTCTGGCTCTGTTCCCAGCGACATGACTGGGCAAGACTCAGTTTTCACTTGTGGAAAATTGGGGATAATAATGATACCTACCTCCTGCAGTCATAAGAATTAAATGAGATAATTTAGAATGTAACATAGTACACCATAATTACTGCCAGATGGTAAGTAGTGTTAACTATAGTAATATATCCTCCTGTAATAGCTTCTAAACAGGATCTCTATCTGATTCATCTTCATTCCCCCAATGTTAAATAAAACTTCATTGAATAAATTAATAAACAAATAGTCCTAGACCCCTCCTTTCTGGCTCTGACTTTCTACAGCCTGAGCTGTAAAGATAAAATAAAATATATTCCTAAACCACTCCATTCACAATTTTTCACTCTCCTCTGAACCTCTGTTGCACTAACAGAAGTCAGTGGTAAAACTGGTGGTCTACACCCAACCAGCTCCTCCAGACATTGAGTCATTAAGAATTAGGATTTCACCAATAAGTTTGTCTTTCTGACTTCTCTTGGAATATAAGACTTGGCTGTCCAGACCATATGCCTGCACACAGGACAACAGAGTGGTGACCAGAAGCACTCCTTAAGATGGGGCTTTCCTGTGGGTGTAATGCTGCTTCTGCCATTTATACGTCATGGAGCTGTACATAAACCACAGGCTTGCACCACTCGCTTCTGTCACTGGAGGACCTATGCTGGCCATTCCTGGTGTAGAGGCTGTACGTCACCACTAAATTACTTTTTAACTTGATTTTATCCTACTCAGCAGAACAATGTAAGTTCACTGAAGATTTGGCAATTTTAGTCAAAGAAAGAACCCTATTTCCGCAATTGGAGGTAACCACTATGGTTTTTCCGACATGTTTGCTTGCTGTCTTATGTCTATGAGTTGTCTGTTTGATTTTACCTCTTGGGCTCCCCGCCTGAGGAGCAGCATCCCCGCCTGAGGAGCAGCTGCCCTTCCTTTTCCTGCTTTGTCAACCTGCAGCTGTGAACACAGAGGTTGCCTTCCCTTCCTCGACTGTCTGGGCTGGATGGTGGAGACGCATGACTTACGCCCTCCTTCCAAGGCTGCCTGTGAGCCACGCTTTCCCTTCCCCTTTTCTATTCGTCTTGTTTGGCTGATTCGTCTGGTGGCAAATGGTTTTGTACAAGCTGACTTTTTGGAGTTGTTACATTTCTTTGTTTTGTTTTGTAAGCCAATGTTTACGCCAATATTTTTCTGTGCACATATCTTCTCAATTAAAACACTAGCTTCTCAATTCCTGATATGGGGCTTTTTTTTTTCTTTCTAAAATTCTTCTCATGTGCTTATTTAGTTATTAGGAAGAATTTATCAAAAATAACACACATTCTATGCATTATTTTCTTTATGAGTCTGTAGCCTTATGTTGTCTTCTGTCATTAAAGCATCATTATCAACTTCATTTTTAATTTAGTTTACTATCTGCTTACTTACTTAGGTTGATTCTCATTTTTCATTATATTAAATAATGCTATAATAAGCATTTTTGTGCACACATATGTCTCCATATCTCTTATTATTTAATTAGCTAGCTCCTGAGAGGTGAAATTATTAGAGCAAGATATAGAAGAATTTTTTATGATAAAGAAAATGGTAGTTTATGTATCTTCTTAGAATTAGAAGTGCAGATTTGAATGTAGTTGTTCCTGATTGCCAATGAGCAAAAAAGTCTTTATAAATTAAAAACAAACTTAAAATATTTGAATTCTAGAGGCTAAAAAGTGGGGTTTTGTAGACAACTTCATAAAGATAGGTGGTTGCCGTTATAGAACAGGATTTTATTTTAATGCTTTTGGCATCCTATCTTACATAAAATATATTTTAGGTGACTTTGTTGTTTGACTTACACCTCACTCACCTACATTTGGCCTGCCTCTTTCTTATCTACAATTAGGAAGTAGGTCCAGAGTCTATTTGCTAGAACTCAATCAGAAAAGGCAGAGCTAATGAAATCTAAGGCTTAATTAAAAATATAGGAAATAATAGATATTAAAAGAATGTAAGTCATAAAATATTGTATTTCCATAGAACCGTACATCCATTATAAATTCTTATATCCTTCACAGCATTGGTAAGTACTAGCCTCATTTTATAGAAGAGAACACTGAAGTTCAGGGAGCTGATGGCTTCCCCAAGTGACAGCACTAATAAGTAGAGAACGATTTATTAACTACTAGTTATTTGACACCAGCCCAACTCACTTAAAACCCTGGCATATCTAAGACATAGTACTGCTTACAGACAAATGGAAAACAGCCATCTTCATTATTCAGTGGAAACTTGCATACTTCACTATTATAAAAAACGGCACCTTGGATATATTTACCACTAAACTGAAGATCTTGAGGACAGAAATAATATTTACTTATCTTTGCTATTAATATATCTCTAGTGTGTGGCACAGTTCCTAAAATAAGGATGTTGAATGAACTGAAAAAATTACTAAGAACATAGAGAAATTGGCAGTGCCCAGAATGGGTGTCTGCTTGTACAAGCATTTTTAAGACTCTTGATATACACTGACAAATAGGTTTTACCTATTCATATTCCCACAATCAATAATACGTGAAAGTACCTCTTATTGTATGCTCATTAGCATTATTACTCTTAACCACCCCCCAACCAAAAAACCACATATGTTGTTAATTTGATAAATGAAAATATCTTGTATTTGAATTGGCATTTCTTTATCTAGCAAAGATGAATATTTTGGGGTTTTTAAATTACTTTTTTAAACTTTTTATTTTTAAATAATTATAGATTCAAAGAAAGTTGAAAAAATGTATGGGGGAGTCCTGTGTACCCCTCATCCAGTTTCCCTCAATGGTAACATCTTGTATAACTATTGAAAATATCAAAACCAGGAAACTGACACTGATGTAATCCATAGGCTTATTCAGATTTCACCAGTTTCACATGCACTCATCTGTGTGTACCTGTGTAGTTCTATGCAATTTTGTCTTGTGTGTAGAGTCACCTAATGACTGCCATTATCAAGATACAGAACTGTTCATCACCGCCTCCTCCCTCGTGCTATCCTTTTGTAGCCATACACCCCTTCACTTCCCCACAATCCCCAGCCATTGCAACTACCAATCTGTTCTCTGTCTCTAGGATTTTGTTACTCTAAGAATGTCATATAAATGGAATCATACGGTAGGTAACCTTTTGGGATTGGTATTTTTACTTAGCATAATTCCCTGGAGATTCATCCAAATTTTTGTGTGTATAAATAGCTCTTTCCTTTTTATTGCTGAGTATTATTCCATGGTATGTATGTACCACAGTTTGTTTAACTGAAGAACATTTTTTTCCAGTTTTTGACTATTGTGAATAAAGCTGGTATGAATATTTGTGTACTGGTTTTTGTGTGGAGATAAGCTTTCATTTCTCTGGGACTAATGCCCAAGAATGCAATTGCTAGATAGTATAGTAAATGCATGTTTAGTTTTGTAAGAAACTGCCAAACTGTTTTTCAGAATGGCTATACCATTATACACTTCCATCAGTAACGTATGTATGATCCAGTTTCTCTGCATCCTGCCAGCCTTTGGTGTTGTCACTTTTTATTATTATTATTTTTAACCATTCTGATAGGTAGTGATATCTCACTGTGGTTTTAATTTTCTTTTCCACAATGGCTAATGATGTTGACCATCTTTTTATGCGGCACTCACCATCTACATATTCTCTTTGGGGAAATGTCTTTTTATATCTTTTGCCCATTTTTCTAATTGGATTGTTTGTTTTATTGTTTAATCTGGTAAATGAAAATATCTCATTGGTGTTTGAATTGGCATATCTTTACTATTTAGTGGGAATGAATATTTTGTCATTTATATTTTTAAAAATACGTTTATGTGTTTTTAAAAATATTTTTATACATATATATTTATATATTATATATTATATAAAATATATATTATATTTATATATAATATATTTATATTATATATTTATATATAGTTATATTATTTATTTATATTTATATATTATATATTTACATATAATATTTATGTTATATATTTATATTTA
>CAUYSK010086277.1:0-14817 GCA_963575035.1 Avahi laniger | reverse complement strand
GTTGTCCAGATAATTTCTTTCTATTTTTTTAGTAGAGACGGGGTCTCGCTCTTGCTCAGGCTGGTCTCGAACTCCTGAGTTCAAACAATCCGCCTGCCTCGGCCTCCGAGAGTGCTAGGATTACAGGGGTGAGCCACCGTGATCGGCCAGTATCTTGTATCTTACCTGGCAATGCTAAGCCAGTGTACTTTACCAATTAAAACTCTCTAGTGGTTTCCTGGGAAACAGAGGATGGACAAAACTCCCATGCTTGGAGCACTCTTCCCCCACTGCCCACCTCCTCCTCCCCTTCAATTCTCAAAAATCACCTCCTCCAGGAAGCCTTACATAACAGCCATAGGCGGGATTAGGGGCTGTATTGTGTTGTTAAAGGCTACCACGCTCCCCTATCAGAGCCCTAGGTGTTTTGTACTGCCGTCTGTCCCAGTCAGTAAGTGCTCAGTGAGACCAGAATCTTGTTCTTTTGTTCACTGGTACCGTGGCCCTAGGATCCCGCATGGCACTTAGAATGACTTGCTGTGGAACCCCAGATAAACTCATTGCCTTCTCTGGGCCTCAGTCTCTCCATCCATATGAGGAAGGGTTGTCCAAACCAGTCTGTGAGGCCTCTCCCGGCGTCATTCATGCCTGCCCATTTCAACCCATCCTGCACTTTCACCCTGCAGAGCCTGGGCAGCGTGGCCTAGGGGAGAACCCAGAACTCAGCATGGAAGACCCAGGACAAGCCAGCTCCGCCTAGCACTGCTGCACTTCCGGCCATTCCCCACCCTCTCTCTAGCCTGACTTTTCTCCTCTGCCTGGTCCTGTAAAAGTGGGGAGCCCACGGCCAGCCTGGTGAGGCTGTTAGGAGGTTGAAATACCGAGGGAAGCGTGCAGGCCAGGCACACCAGATGCCCTCAAAGGACATGAGATTCCTCCCCACTCTTCCTCTCTGCCAAGAAGGCTTAAATGCCCAGGAGGGGCTCGGCTCAGGCTGGGGCTGCAAGAGCTCCAATGGGAGGGGGGAAGGAGAGAGAAGCTGGGCTGGGAGCGCTCAGGCAAGACTTTAAATCTGGTCTTCGACTTATTTATTTATTTATTTTTAAAGGGCCTGAGCATCTTCTGCAGGAGACTCAGGCATCGGTCAGCTGGACGGAGAGGTGACCTGGCGCGAATCCTCCCTCAGGTGTAGGGTTTGATGTTTCAGCCTAAGGGGGGGGGCTAGGAACGTATGGGTGTAGGTAGAACCGACTCTTGCACAGGAGTCCTCAGAGACCCCGAGGTGGGGGCCCTTGTCCAGCCTTTGATCCACTAGACTCTCCAGGCACCCCACATGGACATAGCCTGAGTGACAGAGGGTGCTCCATGGCTCCAGAAGCTTCCCCACCACCTGTGCCTGACCGGGGCGGGGATGTCTCCTGGGGTAGTCCTGCTCTGTGCGGGCTCAACCAGTGCTCGCACCAGGCCTTCCCAGGCCCTGTTTTGATCTCCTCTCCTGGACAGTTTGGGGCAAGGAGGGGGAACCTTCCCCTCCAGGACAGACAGTCTGGGACTTTGGAGGGTGAGACCGGAGCGAGAAATCCAAGTGCTGTGAGTGGGGGAGATGAATCCGGGCCCTGAGCAGGAGCCTTAGACCAACGCTCTCCACTGCTTTCTCCTCTCCCCCTGCCCTGGGCTCTCCCCCTCCCTCGGTGCCTTCTGTTCTTCCCATCCCTCTCCCACCTCCTCCTTCCTCCCCTTGCCTGTCCCCCCACAACCCCAGCCCGGCTGAACTGGCTTCCTGTCTGCCCATTAATCAGGCCAGGACTGACCTCCCAGCCAAAGAGCTAAGAAGAGGAGGGAGGAGGAAGAGGGAGGGAGGGAAGGAGGGATGTGCCCTCACTGAGCACCTGGTCAGCTACTCACCTGTGCCTCCCTATCTCATGGGTCTCCCAGCCCCCCTGCGAGGCAGCACCTATTTACAGAGAGGAAGCTCAGTCCCCAAGAAGGTGGATGTTCTGCTGAGCGCGCAGCCTTGGCACTTCCCCTCCTCACTCCAGGGCTCCAAGGCCAATCCAGGGCTTAAACAGATCGAGGAGGAGGAAGAGAGTCCAGGAGCCCCAGAGGAGGTCACTCCACCACTCAGACGCTGAAGCCAGTGGAGCAGGAAGGAGACCCTGTCCCAAACACGCAGGTGACCTGAGGCAAGTCACTTCGCCTTTCTGAGGATCCCTCTGTCCAGTTAAAATCTGGCATGGAGTGACCTTTGCCCTCCAGGGTAAGGTGATAAGTGCCTGGGCTTTGGAGCTAGACTCATTTCAAACTCTGGTTCTACTGTCCCTAGCCCAGTGGCTAGAGAAAAGCCACTCCACTCTCTGAATGTCACTTCCCACCCCTTAACATGGGGGTGATGAGGCCATCCACATGGGGCTTTTCTGAGGACCAGGAGAGGACAGTGCGGTCAGTGGAGGCTGCACACGGGGTGAGGGCTGGAGAGAAACCCAATGAGAAGGCGCAGTGGTGTGAGCCGTGGGACCCAGGCCTGCAAAGTCCCCACTGCCTTGCTGGGGGACCAGGCAACGGACTGCCACCAGTGTCCCACAGGCCAAAGCACCCTCAGGCCTGGGAGGGCAGACTCCACGCTCACACCTGTGCCTGACCTTTCTGCCTCTCCCAGCCCATGTCCCTGCCCATGCAGAGCCATCTGCATCATTCCTCCCCATCCCCACCCCCAGGACAGAAGGGACTTTTGACATTCTTTGTCCGGGTAGACTCATTCTGAGAGCAGGGCCCACCAGGGCCCTGCAGCTGGGACCTGCCACCTTCCCCGGAGTCCAGGCCCAGCTCTCTGGGGAGGCTTTGCACAGGAGAGGGGGGAGGCAGGCAGAGAAGGAGGGAGGGAGGGGCCTTAAAGGAGCAGAGCCTTCTTTCAGAAAGCTTCCCCACCTCCAAGATTGGAATTGGCAGGAAGGAAGCCAGATAAGGGAGGGGGACAAAAGGGAGCCTAAGGAGACTGGGATGGGGCTCAAGTGGGGCTAAACCCACTCTCCTGGCTCCCAGCCAAGGGCTCCTTTCATTCACTGATTTCTCAGTGTGTTTTAAAGGAACTGGTCCCAGTGCTGCCCTGATTTGCTGTGTGACCTTGAGTGAGTTCCTCTGCCTCTCTGGGCATTGGTCTTCCTTGTATAAAACGAAGGGGAAGAACTGGAGGATCTCTCACATGGGAGATTTCCTGAGCCAGACCCTGGCCAGGTGCCAGGATACCAGAGACAAGCCCCGCTCCCAGAATCTTGGTCTAGGATTCCATCAGGAAAGAACACGAAGTGACTCGAGGAAAAAGTAATGTGTTTCCATTAAAGTAGGACCCCCAAAATGGTGGAGGAGAACTGGCCTCCAATTGTACGGTCCTGTATAACCTACAAAGCTCTTGTACCCCCTTTTTCTATCAACAAACCTGTAAGACAAGACCAAATGTCCTCTTTCCACAGCAAATGAGGCTACGGGCTCATAGAGGACAGGCTGAGACCCACCCTGGGAGCAGGGTGTCTGGAGAGAGATGTCTGAGCTGAATGGGGAAGACGGGCCACAGGCAGTGAAGGTTCTGGCCAAGGGACCCCCACGGGCAAGGTCCGGCAGTGAGACAGCAGCCGGGGTCACTTTGGCTGGAGCCCGGGGTGTGCCTGAGGGGAGGAGAGGAAGAGGAGGCTGGAGGGTCTCGGCTGCCAGGCTGAGGAGTTTGTCCTGTGGGTGCCGGGGAGCCCGGGGGACTTTGTGCCAGGCAGCGTTTATTAACTGCTATCGTGGTAAAGGGAATGGACGGTGGGGGCCCGGCGGAGGCCACAGAAGCCGGCACAGCTGTACGTACAGGTACCTTCTGACAAAGGGGCCCACGTGCTGTGGGGGAGGGGGCCGTGGTGGGGCTGAGCAGTTCCTCCCAGGAAAGAGGGGAAGTGAGCAGGGAGATGAAGCAGGGAGAGGAAATGAAAGATTAAGTGCATAAAGGCCATAAAGCTCAGAAACGTCCAGGCCGGATGGATTCCCGGTTTACAGATATACTTATGTTCAAGGATGCTCCGCCAGGCCTGACAGCCCAGCAAGAGCAGCCACCCAGGGAGGCAGGGGGGACACTGGGCTGGAAGGGACCCCTTGTGCCCTTGTGGTCCTCTCTTGCCACCCTCCTCACCTACCCCCCACTCCTCCCTGGCTGGCGGACAGCCCAGCTGGAAGCAATTGTGGGAGCCCCCAGCCTGGAGAGCTGCATCCCACAAAGGGCCCTGGTAAATAGCAGCCCACACCCCAGACGGCCTGCAGCACCCCTCCTCCACACCCCCCCTTGCAGCCCCCTGCCCGGAAATTTAAAACAACTGCTCGACACAGTCTTAAATCCTCCAGGAAGGAGCTTGGGTTGGCAGGCCTGGGCCCTGCCTGGAACTCCCTCTCCCCCCAGCCCCCACTCTGAGCTCCCCTGAAATATCCTCCCCCTCCCTAAAGTCTTGCCATGGGCTCCCAGCCTCTGGGCTCCCTGTGCTGGCTGTCGCTGCAGGGCACTGCGGCTGCAGCTTGTCCAGGTTGCCAGGTAGACTATAAGCATCGTGAGCACGGGGTGGCAGCAGTCTTGTCCCTGCTGTGTCCCCAGCACTGGGTTTACCATGGAACACATGCACAGTGTGTATATGAAGAATGAATAAATGGGCCTACCGTGTGACCCTGGCCCATCACGCTGCTTTTTGGGCCTCAGTTTCCTCATCTATCAAATGGTCGTGATAACTTTCACCCAATTTCTTTCCCAGAGTTGTGAGAATTAAACAAGCACGTGCCTGCCAGTGTTTCAGTAACCACAGGGCTGATGGGTCACAAAGACTCTTGCATTCCTGGCCTCAGTTTGCTTGTCTGTAAAACGAGGGCCTAAGTTAAGTGCCAACCAGAATCCACTCCCAGCCTGGAGATTCTGACTCTCCAGCCAGAGCTAAGGATGCCCAGACTTTCCTCCTTAACCACCAGCTGGGTGGCAAGGGGCGGGCAGAGGATGTGGTGTCAGGAAAAGAGCCACTATTTTGTGTGGCACCTGACTCGCTATGTGATCTTCTGTGGGCCTCAGTTTCCTTCTCTGTAAAAGGGGAAGAGGTGGGCATGGGATGTCTGAAATGGCCTCTAGCATTCAAGTTCTACGACAGGACACCGTCTGGAGGGCTCTGAGCAGGAGAGTGGTGCGGTCAGAGTGCTGTTCCAGGGCACCCACTCTGGGGTGGTGCGGCTCACGGGAACAGGGTGGGGTTCCTGGAGTCTGGAGACCTGGAGGGGATGTTGCCTTTGCCCAGGCAGCGGACACGGTGGCCTCCACACCTTTTCTCATGCTGTGCTCCATGCCTGGTGGCCCTGCCTCGTCCCAATATCTCCTGCTTTTTCAAACTCACCCGTCTGTAAGACACAGTCCAGGGACCGCCTCCTCCATTTAGTGTTTCTAGATTGTCTCTGATGCAGCTAATCTCCTCCTCCTCTGTCATCCAGTTTCCCAACCATGCACCTTTATCATGGGACATCAGTTCGAATTACTGGGGTGAGTGTCCGTGTGTCCCAAGGTCAGAGTGGTGCCCTGCCCACGCCCGTGCCATCTCCAGCAGCCGTCACCGACCCAGAGGAGGCGCAGTCCCTGCGTACTTTGAGTCCACCTGCAGGGTAGGAGATTGGGCTCCAGCCTCGGCTAAACTGCCAATAGCTGTGTGACCTTGGGCCAGTCACTTCTCTTTTCTGGACGAAGGTCTCTTTTGGCCACATAGGAGTTATCCTCACTATTTATGCCCAGATTGGGACTCTGAGAGAGGGACCGTCCTTGGGCTTCTTCCCTTTCCTGTGCCCCATGATCATGAGAAGCCATTACACTGTCATTCCAGCCAGAGCCCCAGCTCACTGAGAACCTTGTGCAGGGCTCCTGCACAGTGGTCTTCGCAGAGGGCCGCCCCACAGGCCTGTGTGAAAGGGACTCCTCTACTCCCTCTCCCCACCCCTTCCCAAGGGAGGGAGCACAGTAGGACCTCCGTAAACAGTGACATGTGATCAAATGGGTTGCTTTGCCAAGGGCGGCCAGGAGTATTCACGGCCTGGGCCCAGCAGCAGCCGGCCTCTCTCCCCTGCACCCTCCTGTGCAGCCGTCCTGCTGGGACTAGTCTGGCCTTCCTTCAGCCGTGTGGGGAAGGGGTGCCGTCAGCCCCCCAGCAGATGGGTCTTTAGCAGCACGTTCGCCCCAGGCAAGCCTTGCGTGAATCTCAGCCAGAAGCCCTCTCCGCTCCCCCACCCCCACGGGCTGGGACAGACCTCAGCCAGCAGGCCTCCCAGCTTTGATCAATACAGGGCAAGCAGCCAAGGCGGCTGCAGGCTCGGTCCTCCCAGGAGGCCCCAGCTCAGCGGGGTCACATGGGGGAGGGGGCCAACGCCTGGCTGGGGGCTCAAGGGGGTGGGGCGGGGCAGGGGAGAGCAGGAAAGGCAGGCATCACTCACACATTCGCTCCTTCACCCACTCACTCCTCCACACACGTTCGTTCAGTCCACAAACATTTAGCGAGCGCCAGCTATGCACCAGGTGCTGTCGTGAGCATGGGGACACAGCAGAGGACAAGGTAACAGCTCTCATGGAACCGATGTTCCAGTGGGGGAGAGAAACAACAGATGAGTGAACAGACAAAAATAAGAGGTAGTTTCTAAAGGTGATAAAAATAAAACCAGCTAGGGGACAGAGTGACGGGGCAGCGTTGACTGTGGGCAGGGAGGATAAGGACTGAGCTGAGGGCCACCGTGTGCTCAGGCCAGGAGATCTGCCTACACGAAGCTCACTGGGGCGCACTCCTGGGCTTCACCCCTGCCGGGTAGCGAGGGCAGCAGGGCGGGGTGAAGGGAGAAGTTGGGCTGTGCTGCAGCCGCAACGAAGGCCTCAGCTGACCCCACGGAGCTCCGGAGCAAGGATAGCCTTTCAGAGTTGTCCTAGCGCCGAGCAGCGGGGCACACTGACCCACCACTGGATGTGGTCACCCCCTGGAAGGGGCAGGACGTGGGGCAAGCCCCTGTCTTAGGTGGAGAGTCATTCCTGGGAGACTTCTGAATGAGGCATGCTCAGCCCCAGGGAATGAGTACCTCCGCCCCGAGGGGAGGTTTGGAAGGCACACCACAGCGTCTACTGCACTTATTTTTTGTGCTAAGATCTAGAGGAAGGTCCTTCCAGACAGAGGGAACAGTGAGTGCAAAGCCCCTGAGGCAGAAGTGAGCTCAGCTTGATTGAGGCACAGAAATGCCAGCATGTGAAGTGTGCTGAGTAAGGGGCGAGTTGTGGGACAGCAGTCAGGGAGGCGGGCAAAGGCCAGTCCAGAAGGACCTGAACCGTGGGACTTGATGCTAAGGGTAATGGGCTTAAAGAAGAGTGTTACCCTGGCTTCTGGGTGAAGAATGAGGGATGGGCCAGGTGTGGTGGTTCACGCCTGTAATCCCAGCACTTTGGGAGGCCACGGCAGGAGGATCACTTGGGGCCAGGAGTTTGAGACCAGCAACATAGCAAGACCCCATCTCTAAAAAAAATAACAAAATTAGCCAGGTGTAAGGGTGCATGCCTGTAGTCCCAGCTACTCAGGAGGCTGAGGCAGGAGGATCACTTCAGCCCAGGAGTTTCAGTTGAGGCTGCAGTGAGCTACACCACTACGCTCTATACACCACTACACTCTAGTCTGGGTAACAGAATGAGACTCTATCTCTAAAAAAAAAGAAAAGGAAAGAAAAAGAAAGTGGGGAATGAGAACAGGGGGAGCTGCTGGAAGCCTTGGGAGGGATCTGCGGATGGTTTAACCAAGACGTGGACAATCATAACTTAGGAGCTGACTGCCGAGGTGAGGGAGGCCCAGGATGATACAGGGGCCCAGGGAGAGGCCTCCCGAGACACCTTGGGCTGCCGTGGGATGTTGCAGAGCTGGTTTAGTAACCCCAGCATCCCATGGGGTTACTAAACCAGGTGAATTTGATTTTTCCAACCTCAAGATTTTGGAATATTGTGGGATTGAGAAGGAGCCTCAGAAACTCCTGGTTCCTCTCCCCATCCTGGGCAGGAATCCCCTTTCCAAACTGGTGACTGGCAAGTGCACAGTCTGTTGTGCCCCACAGGGATGAGGAGCTCACGTCCCCATCCATCACTCTGCTGGAAATTCTGAGAGCTGCCTCCTTGGAGGTGCTCCCAAAGGCACCTGCTCTGCTCTGGCCCACACTGACCATATCATTTCTCACTGTCCCAATAGCTCCCAAAAGGCGAGGACATGGTCCCTGTCTCCAGCCCCACCCCATGTCTTCTTGCCTTGTGAGCTCTCCTGGAGAGGGTCTCAGACCGTGCCCCCTCCCTGTCTCTTGCCTGGTCCCTTTCCAGCCCACCAACACATTGCTGTGATTTGTGTCTGATTCCAGAAAGGCATGGAGAGCAGTCATTCTGCAGATTTGTAAGCAAAGTACAGTTTCTTCCAAGGCCTGATGCATATGGAAGCACAAAGAGGCTGGGAGTTAGAGCTGGGTTTTAGCCTGTTTATGTGACCTTGGACCAGTCCCTTCCCCTCTCTGGGCTTCATTTACTCTTCTGTAAATGAGGCTGGCCAACTGGATGGTATTTAAGAACTGTACAGGACCAAAACATCGTGCACCTGTGTGTAGATTCATTCTTCAAACCCTGAGCCAAGGGACTCACTGTTTTCTTTTCTTCTGACTCCTGGGTCAGAGAATTCCACGCTCTTAGGGCTGGAAAGGCCTCCAAAAGTCTAACTCCCCCACCTCCAGAGCCACTTGCTCTGTTGAACTGGCAAATCAGTTGACTGTCTACCTCCAGTGCTTGTACTCCTCCAGACACGGGAATCTCATTACCTTTATTGGACAGTTTTATTAGAAAGTTCTTCAGCTAAACACAAAGATTCTATGATTCTATAAATAACGTGGTGACGCTTATCTTACTGTGTGTCATTGCTCCCCCATTCATTCATTCAACAATATCTATTGAGCCTTCATCAGATGAATCAAAGGCACTCACAGCCAAGTGGTGGAGCAAAATCAAAATTGAAAAGATAGCGGGGCGCAGTGACTCACGCCTGTGGTCGCAACTACTTGGGAGGCTGAGGTGGGAGGACTGCTTGAGCTCAAGAATTTGAGACTAGCCTGGGCAATATAGTGAGACCCTGTCTCTTAAAAAAAAATAGTAATTCATGTTTTTTGAGCCTTAACTATGGCCTATCACTGTTCTAAGCACTGTGTATGCATGATCTCGTCTATCTTCACAGCAACTCTACGAGACATGTATCCATATTATTGCCTCCCAATGAACAAACGAACAAAGTGAGGGCTAGAGAGCAGTCAGGGTTCCAGTAGGAAATGGATAGCAAATGAAAGCGTTTCTTGAAGAGTTTATTAATAATAAAGGGACTATTTACAGAGGTGAGGGGAGGGCTTAGGAAACCTACCAGGTTGGTGCATGCCCTGGGATTGACAACAGTGGGGAGCCCTTCCCACCTGCAGGTCTGAAGGGGAAGGGGTGGGAAGGCTGTCACCAGGACCAGGTGAGAGCTGGGGCTGTGGAAGAGAAGCCACCCGACAGGAGCTGTGACCACAAGACAGTGGGGGTGAGAGGTGAGAAATCAATACTCCTTTCCCTCTTCCCTTCTGGGGCCTCCCATTGCTTGAGTCCACAGGAAATGAAGGCAAGGTTTCCTAGGCGATGTGGTCCACACAGGTCAGCCTTCTGGGGCTCAGTGCCAGGAGGAGAGAGAGAAAGAATAGCTCCTGGGGAGGGGGTGGTGTAAACTGAGCCAGAGAGTTGGGTAATGTGCCTAAGCTCTCAAAGTCAGTGAGTCGTGGAGCCGTAGAAAGATAGACAAAATGGTGAGTACCGTGTTCAGGTTTTAAGAGCATGAAGGAGTGAGTTGTAGGAGGGTTTGGGGAAGAGCTCACACGAAAGAATCTGGAGGACAGGCAGGAGTTTGCCAGATAGAGAAAGAGGAAAGAACATTCCAGAACAGCACATGCAAAGGCTGGAGATGGGCAAGAACCCAGCCTGTTGGGCAGGGGTGAACTCTGCGGGGCTGGACAACAGCGGAGAGGTTCCTGCAGAGGGGAGGCTGGACAGGGAGCTCATGAGTGTTGCTGCAGGAACGAGGTGAAGCCACTGCTCATCCATTAATTTATTAAAAATACATACTGATTGAGCACCTGCCCTTCGCCAGGGACTGCTCTAGGAGATGAGATTACAACAGTTAAAAGTGCAGTCATTGTCCTGACCTCACGGAACTTCCGGTCTTGTCAGGGGACGGTCACGATCAGTGCTGCGAAGAAAAAATCTGCGTTTCTTCCTGTAAGCAATGGGTGACTCGAGGGACATTGACAGTTTTGACTTTTTAATGTCTATTTTTTTTAAACTGTGGCGTAACTTACAAACATTAGATTTTCTAAATCTTAAGGAGAACACTTGATGAATTATAACCACCCCTTAAAACAAGATTCAGAACATTTCCGGTGCCTAGAAGGCTCTCTCTCATGTGCCCTCCCGGCCACGACATAGAGTAACCACCATTTTGATCCTATCACCTTTATTTGTTTGCCTGTTTTTGAAACCTATATAAATGGAATCATATATGTAGTATGTACTTGTTTGTGTCTGGCTTCTTTTGCCCAACATTATCTCCAAGAGATTCATCTGTGCTGCTGCATGTGGCAATTTTCTGTTCTCTCTCATAGTTGCGTAACATTCTACTGTATGAACGCACTATGTTTGTTTATTCATTCTGCTGTTGGTGGCCCTTTGAGCTGTCTCCAGTATTTGACTACTATTATAAATAAATGCTGCTATGAACATTCTTGTACATCTCTTTTAGTGGACATGCACACACTCGTTTCTGTTGAGCACATACCTAGAAGTAGAATTCCTGAGACATAGGGGGTGTGTGTGTGTGTGTGTGTGTGTGCACGTGTGTGTGTGTGTGTGTGTGTAGATACATAGATATATAGATATATTTAGAGAGAGCATTGGTAGATAGTTCCAGTTTTCCAAAGTATTGTGCCAATTTATACTGCTGCTAACAATGTATGAGAGTTCTAGTTGCTCCACATCCTTGCAAACACTTGAGAATGTCAGTCCTCATTTTAGCCACTCTGGCAGATATATAATGGTATCTCATTGTGGTTTTAATTTGCATTTCACTGATGACTAATGATGTAGAGCACCTTTTCATATGCTTATTGATGACTTGTTGAAGTGTGTGTTAAAGTCTCTTGCCTAATTTTTTCAAAAAGTAGGTTGTCTGGTTTTGTTTTCTAGATGTATAAGATTTCTTTAAATATCCTGAGTTTGAGTTCCTTTTTGGATATATATATTGCAAATATCTTCTCCAGTCTGTGGCTTACTGTTTCACTCTCTTATTGGTATCTTTTGATGAATAGAAGTTTTTTTTTTTTTTTGAGACAGAGTCTGACTCTTTTGCCTGGGCTAGAGTACCATGGTGTCAGACCAGCTCATGGCAACCACCAACTCCTGGGTTCAAGCGATCCTTCTGCCTCAGCCTCCCAGAGAGCTAGGATTACAGGCGTCAGCCACCTTGCCCGGCCAAGTCATGATGTTAACCATTTGTCTATATTCTCCTTTCAAACTTTCAAAAGCTTAAAAAGTCCCTCCACGGATCTGAAAATAAGGACCCTATTCTTCCGTTCTCATGATTTTTGAGGCCGTGTCCATGTTCACTTGGCCTCCACAGTGACGCCCAGGCATTGCCCCTCCCCTGCTTTGGACCTTCTGTAGCTCCGCATCGCCTACACCCTCACCTCCTACCTGGCCTGGTCCTCCGTGATCTGGCCCAGGCTACCTCCCTCACCTCACCACCCATGCAGCATCTCACCTCCCTCCGTGTATCAGTCAGGAATGTTGGTTGCCGGTGACAGAATCCACTCAAGTATGTTAGAGCAGAAACAGCGTCTGTTGCAGGTTGTGGGCAATTTAGAGCACCATCAGGAGGGTGAGAAGAGCAGACTCAATAACAAACATCACGTCTAGGAACAAGGCCCCCACCAACCTGCAGGCCTGGCCGTCCGAGGACTTGCCGTTGCTGCCACCACCATAACCAAACACCAAGGCTAAGGCCTCAACTCCAATAGCCTCCGCTACTGCCACAGGCTCCAACGCCACATTGGTGTCAGAGATCCGACCTTGCCACCTGTGCCGCACCTCCCCCCACACCAAGCAGATGCGGGTCCCACGACTGCACAGCAACATGCGAGCTCGTCTAGGGCCTCTTTCCTCATGTTGCTCCCTCCGGAATCAAAGTTTTGGGCAAGCGCATCTGATTGGCAGAGCCTAGGTCCCATGTCTGCCTCCTGGATGCAAGGGAAGCTGGGAATTGGAGTTCTGTCTTCTACCTTGGGAGGTTGGGACTCTTTAGGGAGAATCCCCCCAAATACAGGAAGACTATTCAAAAGATGGAAAGCTATGAATATGCCAAATATCCTCTCTATACGTGTTGTCCCTTCAGCCTGGAATGCCCTTTTCTGTACCTAGAGAACTATGACTTATTTTTTGAAGGCATCCTCAGTGTCACCTCTTCCAGGAAGACTTCCCTGACCATCACCCCACCCCACCCCTGCCTAGGTTGGGTTAAGTGCCACTCTAGTGCCCCATAGACTTCATGGCACTGATCACAACATGCTAACATGTTATGATTGGCCTCCCCCTGAGCTCACCAGATTATGAACTCCCTGGGGGCAGGAGCTATATCACTGAACTCTTGCCATAGGCCTGACATCAATAGAAACTTTGTGAGTGAGTCTTGAATGAATAAATAGATAAATGAATGAATTAATGAATGAAGAGGGTCAGTTCTGCTCTACTTGGACTTTGGCAGAAACGGAAGTTTTTCCCAGGGAAACTGAGGCACAGAAGAAGAGATATAGTTGTGGTGGTGCCAAACAGAAGTGAGCAAGGGAGAGAAGAAGCTGCTAATATATCAGACTGGATGTAACGAATAGGGCTGTTAACATTGTTTAAACAGTACAGCCTCCTGGTGCTCTGTCTGGTGTAAAAAGAAATACCTGGAGAGGGATGAAGAGGAAATATTTGTGGATAGAATTTTTGGGTTCCATTTGGAACCAGATAGTGTCATCTGTGAGTTCCTAAGCCAGTAAGATGGATCAGAGAGACCTGGCTTCGAAGCCGTCTTCTCCTACTGGTTCCCTGAGTGGCTTGGCAAGTGTATGATCTTCCCTGAGCCTCAGTCTTCTCATTTATAAAATGGGGATAATAATGTCTTGTACCTCCTGGGTGGGTGTGAGGAGTACCTGAAGTAAATTGTGGAAGTGTGTGGCACATGGTTGGCTCTCAGAAAACAGGTCCCCTCCTGTCCTAAACCAGAAGCCAATCTTTTCTTCACTCTCCCACCGGTACTTCCCACAGCCTTCCTCCCCACCCAGCCCACACCTCTTTCCCCTTTGTGACACACGGTAACTTTTGTGCGCTTTTTGCAATGCTTACTTAATTCATTGAAACCAAAAAGTAACTTAAGAAACTACCTCACCAGTGTGAAGTGACGTCAGTATAAGTAGCTGGGCAGAGGTTTGGCCACACTCAGCCTCCCAGGGCTGTTCACACCATACACATGCAAAGCCACTGGCAGGAATGTGGGTGCCACCTCCCATCTCCAAAAACTAGAGTGTAAGTGTGAGTAGAGTGGTACATGGAATATTCTAGAAGCATTAGGGCAGGGTGGTAGCCACCTATATTACTTTGTTCAGCATGTGTTTCCCCCTTCTTTGGTGACAAAGCCTCCTTCTCCTTTCAGGCTCTGCCTTTCTGTTGGCTCCAGTGAGGCCACCCTCAGGCTGGCCTGGCTCCTCAGAGCAGCCCATCATCTTCAGCACAGTGATTGGTCCCGAGGTGGTCACGTGATCCAGGCCAGGCCAAAGAGAGGAAAACCTGGGGTTCTTGGCAAGAGCTACCAGGAGAGAAATGTTGCTTTTTCATGCGGGTTTCCAAGCTGGTAGAACGCAAGCCTGGAACCATCAGAGGCCATCTTTGGGGTGGCCCTCTGGGGACAGCCTGTCTGAGAATGAAGCCAACGCCAAAGCAAGCAGGGCGAAGTGTTGGAAACACGTGTGTAGTGGTGGTACGTGAGTCCCTGGACCCATCCAAGCCCAAAGCTGATGCTACCCTGGGCTTTTCCAGCTACATGAGCCAAAAATTTCTCTGTTTTGTTTAAGCCAATTCGAGTTAGGTTTCTGTCAGATCCGGAATCTGTCAGATCACTAGATGTGGGAAATTTTTTCTATTTTGAAGATCACATTAGGAAAGAGCAACTTAACAAACTAGTTACAGTGGCGGCCTCGCCAGAGAGCCCAGGGGGGCTTGTGAGACAGGGCTGGGTGGGAGACTCATTTTCTCCAGACGAATACAGTTGTATAACTTTTCAATTTTTTGGCCAGGAGAATATATTTTCTGTTTCAAAAAATTCAATCGTTTACATTCAAACCATGTAACTTGTTATTTAAAGAACGATAGAAACATTTTGCTTCCTCACCTAAACAAATATATTTCCTAATTATGTTCTGTCATTTTAGAAAATTTAAAAAATACCAAAATATTATAAAGAAGAAAATTAAAAGCCTCCATAACCTCACTATGGTTGGCATTTTAAAATATTTCTTGTTGGTCTTTCCTGAATTGCTTTCCACATCTTTTTTTTTTTTTTTTGAGACAGAGTCTCACTCTCTTGCCTGGAGCGAGTGCCGTGGCGTCAGCCTAGCTCACAGCAACCTCAAACTCCTGGGCTCAGGCAATCCTACTGTCTCAGCCTCCCAAGTAGCTGGGACTACAGG
>CAUYSK010086276.1:0-11810 GCA_963575035.1 Avahi laniger | reverse complement strand
AGTGCCCTAAAATCTTGAAGCTGGTTCTTCTGGTGTTTAAGATCATATTTTTTCTCTGAGTATAGTTTGGGGCTATATTCCATACTTTTAATAACTAGTAATCTCTTTACTTTTCATTTCTGAATAGTTTACAACTCAAGTATTTATTTTATCATAAAGCATTGCTGTCAAAAAGTCTATGACAAACACATTTTTTTCCTTTATACGTGACTTGTTCTTTTTGCCTGAATGTTCAAAGGACTTCTGAGTCAATTTCCCTAGGTATACAGTATACCCTTTCATTTTTCGTGTGTGTATGTGTAACATTTCAGAAATATTTTGTTGAAATGAAATGTTTTTCCACTTCGTTTCAATTTTTTCTGGTCCCTTGCTTTGGTTTTCTTCTTTGGGGATTCTTATTATATTTATGTTCAATGTTTGTCACTTTCACTGTAATGCATTTTCTATCTTTATTTCTTTTTATATTTTAAGAAATTTTCTCATCTTTTATGTATTTTAAGACATTATTCGTTATAATTATTTGCCTCTGTGTTCTTTCCACTTCAGTCATCATTTGTGAAATAAATTTTTATTTTATTTCTCATTCTTTCCTGAATTCTGTCACCTTCTTTCTGTGTTTTCTAATTCCGATTAATGCTTGCTCTTTTATATCTTGTATCATTTTCTTAATGTTACTTGTTTTGAAACTCATTATGATTTTCATCTATTTCGTAGTCATGTCTTTCTGTTTTATTTATGTTATCTGTAAAAATGTCATTCTGTTTCTTATTCTCTTTTTATTATTACTTTGCATTGGATTTTAGTTTGATCTATTTCTATTGTCGTTTTTATGTAAAATTAATTTTCCTGAACTTTTAGAAGGGAGGAATGATCCTAGAGCTTCTTTTTGGTTCTTTATGTAAAATGATAAAAACATATAGCAGCTGGGATCCCTGGCTCTGTTTACACTACCACTCTTTCCCCTGACCCCCCACTTTTCATCACCACTGTTCCTGTCCTGTTGTCTTATTGTCCTATTGTCCTTGTCCCTATTTGGAGTCTATTCCCAGTAGATTCTCTTTGGTGGAAGGCCCTATGACATAAGGAAGTTGTAAGGCTAGTTGCGAGTTTGTAGTACCTAGATTTCTCCAGCCTTTGAAACCTTACCCCCAGGCTGACCTACTCTGAGAGCATCCAATTAGCTTGCTGATGTTTTGCGTAGCTACCTCTTGGTTATTTCGAAGTTCTCACATCTGATGGATGCCTCATTGCTTTCCTCTGTTTACTCCCATACAAATACTCATGTCATGCAGGTCTTATAGCTGACAATTGCATGTCCTCACTTGCTCTTATTGTAGTGTTTATGGACATACCTAGTCATCTTTTTGTAGATGTTATCTGGTTTTCTGGGTTTTCTGTTCTAACTTTTTCTTTTAAATGCCTTTATTAAGATAAAATTCACATATCGTAAAATTCACCGTTTTAAAGTATACAGTTCAGTGGTTTTTAGTATATTCATGGAGTTGTATAACCATTGCCTCTATATAGGTCCAGAACATTTTCTTCACCCCAAAAAGAAATCTCATACTCATTAACATATCCTCCCCATTCCTCCTTCTACTTACCCTGCCCCTGGCAACCACTAATTTACTTTCTTTTTCTATGGATTTACTTATGCTGGACATTTCATATGAATGGAGTCATACAATATGTGGTCTTTTGTGGTCTGGCTTCTTTTACTGAGCATGTTTTCAAGGTTCATCCACGTCATAGCATGTATCAGAGCTTCATTCACTTATCACTGAATGATATTCCATTGTATGGGTATACCACATTTTGTTTATCTGTTTATCAGTTGATAGACGTTTGGGTTGTTTCCACCTTTTGGCTATTGTGAATAATGCAATGAACAATTGTTTACAAGTTTTTATATTGATGTATGTTTTCAGTTCTCTTGGGTATATATCTGTCCAAGTTTTTAATGTTTTTTTGTGTAGGTTTTTTAAGAGACTTAAGGAGATTCAACAATCACTGCTGCCACCATCTTCCTAAAAACCTCTGATTTTGCTTAGTTTTGTTTTAATTTAGTGTCCTAATTACCTGGGAAATTATTTTAATAAATACTGTAAAGGAAGAATGTTAACTTTGATTTCCCCTCAAATGGATAGCTAATGGTCCCAGCACCATTTGTTCAATTATCTCTTCTCTCCCTGCAGACTGAGTTTCCCTTCTGCCTGGATCTGTTATATTTCTGGGCTTTCTTCTGTTCCTTTGTTCTGTTTGTTTATTCCTTGATCAATGACCAGAGGAGCTACTTATGCAAAGTGGAAGGAGGATTTTCCAAGCCACATAATAGCAAGTTCAGAGGCCCTCAAAGCAGAACCTGGCTTGAAGAGACAGAAAGAAGGCCAGGCCAAGTGTGGCTTTGTTTTTACAATGGAGACTAACAATGATAGATGGTGGTACAAAGGGTAGTGATTTTAGCTATGGTAAGGAGTTGAAGTTTTATAGTAAATTCAATAGGAGACTATTGAAGAGTTTTAGAAGTGGCAGGAACTGACCTCGTTTTGCTGGTTTTCCATTCACTTTCAAATGGTCGTACAGTAATCAATATATCGTTGGATAAACAATTTTCAAATTAGTTTCTTTTTCTTTTGGGGGACAGAGTTTTATTTGTTAGGTTTTTTGTTGTTTTTAATACAGTTTTTGACTAGGTAATACATTTACCTGGTTTGTAATTAAAAAGATACAAAAGAATATTCTGTGAAAAGCGTATCTCCCGTCACTAGTCCTGTGTACTCTCCTCCTAAGCAATTAACATTCATTTCTTGGCATCTTTCTGGAGATATTTTACACATACATAGACAAATAAGACTATATCCTTCTCCCCTCCTTTTTTACACAAATGGTGACATACCGTGTGTACTGTTCTGCCCTTTGCCATTTTCACTTCACATTGTGTGCTGAGGATCTTTGTATATCAGCATGAGGAAAGCATCTCGTTGTTATTTTCCATTCCTCCATAACAGCTCATTGTGTGGATATGCCATAATATGCTTAACAGGTCCCCTATTGATGGACATTTGGGTTCTGGGTTTTGTTTTTGCAGATGTTATAGCAGTACTTCTAGTCCATATGGATTCTGCATAAATATGTAACTGCATGGTATGTGGAATCGCCTGCTCAAAGGGCTGATTGTCATGTATATTTCCAAGTTGATCTCCATAGGGACCACCAATTTTCACTGCCAACATTTTAATACCTATATTCTCACCTTTATGGTACTACAGTGTGTTTCAAACTTTTAAATCTATGTCAGTCTGAAAGCAAACAATGTTTTTTCACATTATTTTCAATTTGTGTTGCTTTTATTATATGACTGAAGTTGAGCATCTTTTTATAATGATTGTGAGCTATTTTTATTTACTGTGAACTCTGCTCATATTTTTTGCCTGTTTTGCTATTGGGTTATGGACTACTGGCCTTTTGCTTAAAGTGTTATTGAAAGTTCAAGGGGGTTTTGGCCTAGGTCCTGTTGCTGGTCACACAGAGATCCAATTATTGAGACAAGGAGGATTGCCAAGGAAGAAAGGATTTTTTAAATACGAAAAACATCTTGTTGGTGCTACCGAAAGTTCGGTACTTGTGTCCATGGACAAGAACAAACAACCAGGATAAGTAGTTTGAGGAAAAGGAAAGAGAAGTTTATTAACTTGCTGGCAAATGAGGAGAATGACAAACTGTCCTCTTAAAGAACCATTGTCCTCTCTTTAAGCAGAAATACAGAGCTATTAAGGAAGGTTTTCAGCTTCTGGCTGTTGGTGTTTAACTATGGTTGGTGGTCCTGGTTGACATTATCGGTGCTCATGATCTTTGCCTGGACAATACCATTGAGCCATCTCCTGTGGTTTATTTTTTTATTTTATTTTATTTTATTTTTTTTTTTTTTTGAGACAGAGTCTCACTCCATTGCCCGAGCTAGAGTACCGTGACGTCATCCTAGCTTACAGCAACCTCAGATTCCTGGGCTCAAGCAATCCTCTTGCCTCAGCCTCTCGAGTAGCTGGGACTACAGACATGCGCCACCATGTCTGGCTAATTTTTTCTGTATATATTTTTAGTTGTCCAGCTAATTTCTTTCTATTTTTAGTAGAGACGGGATCTTGCTCTTGCTCAGGCTGGTCTTGAACTCCTGAGCTCAAACGATACACCTGCCTCAGCCTCCCAGAGTGCTAGGATTACAGGAGTGAGCTACCGCGCCCAGCCTCCTGTGGTTTAAAATACTATAAAACAAAGAACATTCCTCTGCCCCTCTGATTACTGGCAGGTTTTAATTCCCCGAAAGAGCAGGGGGTGGTTTTAAAGAGATAACTTACAGTACATTTTACCCTTTTTCTGGCCTTTACCTCTGTTACATTGGTAGAATAAGAGAAGCTGCCTCAAATCCATCTCCCTGACTTTAGGTCACTGTAGACTTTAGGTCACTGTAGGTTGCAATGTAACTAACAAGGAGCTATATGCATTGGGGGCAGGTTGTGGGGAATGGTGTGGTGGTCTGCCCAGGGACCTTCAGAATCTCAACTCCTTTGTCTAGCAGAAAATCTACCATTTCTGGGAAACAACTCAAAAGGTCAAGTAGTTAGTTAAGGGAAGGGATTCAAAAAATATGTATATATATATATAGGTGTCATTTAAATTTGTTCATGGTGCTGGTTACAAAAGATTTGTGGAGCTCTATATATTTGGAAAAATAAGTCCTTTGCCTATGATATGAGTTACAAATATTTTTCAGGTTCATTGTTTGTCTTTTGACTTTGCTTATGGTTCCTGGGTTTTGTGTCCTAGAAAAGCTGTCCTTATCCTAAGTTTACAAAATAATTTATCTACGACTTGGCCTGGTACTTTGATGGTATCATTATTTCCATGTAAATGTGTGATCTTCATGTGAGGTACAAGGTGGGCTCCAGCTGTATATCTTACCAGAGAGCTAGCTCCCTGTTGTACCAATCTCATTTATGGAATTATCTTGTCCTCATGTGTGGATGCAGTGTGGGCCAAGAGAAACCAAGGAGGATGACCCCCAGGATTTGAGCCACAAGGTGGATAACTGTGGCATTACTGAACTGGGAAAGAATAGGGCAGGAGCCAAGTTTGCAGGGTGACTTGGAGCTGTGTTTTAGGCATGTCAATCTTGAGCTATCTGTCAGGTGGAGAGCTTGAGAAGCCAGTGTTTGAGGAGTGAGTCAGCTAAGGAAAAATACTTGGCATAGTATATTTGAATGAATGATGAATGTTTTTTGACATGAATGAGGTGTTTTTAAATATATTCTACTTTTTACTTATAAAAAGTAACCAAACTGTAGAAAATTTCTGGAAAAGAAATCATAGGAAACAATAGCAATTGACCCTGAAGAATGAGATTGGGAGTCTGGGACTGGAGAGACGTACTTCTCATTGAATATTTTCTTAACTATAAAGAAGATACCTTTTGCCTCACCAGAGTTGAGGAATAAATGGTACAATGTATGTAAACTTATTCTCTAACCAAGGGGTGAGCAAACTTTCTGTAAAAGGTCACATAGTAAATATTTTGGATTTTGCAGACCACATGTTCTCTGCCCCAGCTACTCAGCTCTGCCACTGTGGCATGAAAGCACAACTGACTTGAGAGTAGCTGGATTCTGATACAACTTAACTCACAAGAAAAGACACTAGGCTGGATTTGACAGCAATATAGTTTGCCACTACTTGCTCTAACCTATAAAGCACTGTGTAAATGTTGAGTAATTGTCATGACTTTCTCTCTTCAGGCTAATGTAATGCTTGAATATGATATTGACGAAGCTCAGGCATTGTTGGAAAAGAATTTATCGACTGCCACAAAGAATCTTGATTCTCTTGAGGAAGACCTTGACTTTCTTCGAGATCAATTTACTACCACAGAAGTCAGTATCCTTTCTTCAAAAAAAGGCAGAGGGAGAGAAGGAAAAAGATTCTTTTTATTTTATTTTATTTTATTTAAGACTAGTCAAGTGCAGTAGTGAGAAAGGGGGAAAGTGGTAGAACAAGGAATTCAATCTGTAACTGACTGTGAACAATCAAGTGAGATAACTCACTACCTTTGGACCGGCCAGGAAAAAGATTCTTTAAAAAAACATTCTTGCATTGCTTTACTGGAAAGAATGTCCTTATTTTGTTCTTAGGCTAATGTGAGGCTGCAGATTGTTCTGATAAATAACATATTTGGAACTAATACTTAAATAAGTTTATAGATAGATTAATAAATTTGAAATGTGAAGTTGTAGAAACAGTAAATTCACATTGGTGAATGAATGTTTTCTTCCAAATACTTCCTTAAAAGAATCCAAACTCTGTAAAATAATTTAAAGAGGTTTATTCTGAGCTGAATGCGTGTGACCATGGCCTGGAAAGCCATGCCCAGGAAGCCGTGAGCAAGTGGTCCCTCTGCGGTTGGGTTACAGTTTGATTTTATACATTTTAGGGAAACACGAATTACACATAAAATTATAAATCAATACTTAGAAGGCATATATTGGTTTGGCCCAAGAAGGCAGAACATCTTGAAGTGAGGGGTTATAGGTTATAGGTGGGTTTAAAGATTCTTTGACTTGTAATTGGTTAAAGAAATGAAGCTTTGTCTAAAAGCGTGGAATGTTTTAACTTAAGATAAGTATGTCTGTTAATCAGAGACAAGTCAGACCCATTTACTGAAACTCAAACTCAAGTGATCTGTTAAGTAAATTGATGGCCTACAGGTGTGGTTTAAGCATTGCCCTCCATGGCCTTAGGCCCGTTAATGATTTAATATCTTATTGTTATAAAAAATAACTCCAAAAGGGACGGGGCATAAATCGACATGACTGACCTCCCTTCTCCTCGTGGCTGCCAACTCAGCTTTAAGGTTTTTCTTGGATTCACTTGGCCAAGAGGTGATCCATTCATTCGGCTGAGGGCTTAAGATTTTTATTTTAATTCACAATACCTTTATAGCTAGTCAAGTAGTTTAATTTCACAAGCATTTATTAAGGATTTCCTTTCTTCTGCAACTGTGCGAAGCCATATGGGATAGGTAAGTTCACACGTGCAACACCAAGGCAATTTAAAATTTCGGAAAGATGTGAATTAGTTCAAAGCAGGCTTTGTTAAGAAAATAAAACTTAGGCTGTCTTTTTTTCACTTTTTTTCTTTTCTTTTTTTTTTAGTATATCTTGGAATAGGAAAACTTAAGCTGTTTTTAAAGACAGTGTATGATTTATATCAACAGAGAGAAGAGGTAGGGGTGGGGTATTCTGGTCAAGGGGGAGGGCAGGCATGTTGAAACCAAGCTCTTTGCCTTTCTTCCCCAGCCTGTCTCTTCCTCCTAGTTCCTGTCACAGTCACGCAAGACAAAAACCTGGAAATCATCCTTCATACTTCTCTCTTCCTCACTACCAAGAGTGAACCAATCACCAGATTCTTGTCAAATTTCCCTCTTAAATCTCTGCCCATTGCTGTTACTCATGTTTTGGGCCTCTTGTTCTGGGTCTGCAGAAGCTGTACTCAGTAGTTTTTTGGTCTCTCCTTACACCATCGTCAGCATGAATTTAGTAACTCATGCATCTTATTTTTATTACTTTGTTTATGATATTTCAGTGGTTTCTTGTTGTATCTAAGGTGTGTATACAAGCACTCTTGTGAAGTGTCTCCAGCCAGTCTCACCTCATGCCACTGTCTTCTTCCTGCTCTGGCTCTTCCCCAGTGCACCCTGGGTTCCAAATAACCCCAATCTGTTATTCTCACCTCCCAAATGTGCCACACCCTTGCATTTCTACATTTTGTTTCCCCTACCTGGAATAATTTCCTCTTATTTACCTGGGGTACTCCTTTTTACCCTTTTATCTCACTTCAAGCATTAGGACATTCCTGAACATCTTCTAATTCTCTCAGGGTGTTTTGTTGTTCCTCTATACATACTTAGCACTTCGCACATACTACTTTGTTTCCTTTGTTAAACTGTTAGCTCTTCAAGTGTAGGAGCTGTACTTTTTCTCTTCTCTCTCCAGTTTAGCATGTGCCAGGTGTTTAGTGCTTTGGTGAGGGAAGGCAGGCCTTTTGGGGCCTAGTGCAGGGATGATCATCTGACTGGTAATGTAGAGACTTCATCCAGCTGTGAGATGACGAGGGCCTAGGAAGGCTGGTATGTGTAAAAGGAAAAGATACTAAATATGAGAGAAAAAACAGAATCCAATGACTTAGATAGTTACAGGAGCCCATGAAAGGAAATCGTCTGAGTCCTACAAGTTTATAGAAATGCCATTTGTTATTGCTACTGCTGGAAAAGGTAGGAAGGTGTGCAGACATTTGATGGAGTTAGGGAATCCAATCTCTACTATACTGACTGTTCTTCTGGAGTCTAAGTTCCCAAGGCTTTGTACAGTGCCTAGTTAGAAACATAGTAGATGCTTAATAAACTGAACGAATATCCTGTTATATCAAAGAGAGGGTAAGAAATAAAATTGATAATTATACTAATTTAAATATTACATGGCAGAATATGGGTTCAGTGATCTTTGAAATTTCATGGATGGAGGACTGTCTTTAAAACTTCTGAGAGTATATCTATCACATATTTGTTAAAGGTAATACCATAGTTGACTAGATATGTTAAACAACTGTTGATTTGAGGCCTTGACTTGGTTTTGGTAGAATTTAATTCTTGTATTTAATTAGTAATTGACATTATAGCAAGATGTGTTATAACACTAGTTGTTAACCAGTATTTGTATATGTATGATTTCTGTGTTGTTCATTCATTGTGTGAGTGTGTAGTCATTGTATATGTTATCTTTAGAATTGCATTTGCATTTTCTTTGACAGTTCTTGCAGATATGGCCAGAGTTTATAACTGGGATGTAAAAAGAAGAAACAAAGATGATTCTACCAAGAACAAAGCATAATGCTGGCAATTAAAAATGTGGTTCAGTTTTCAAGACATATTATTTTAAATATCCTGTTTATCGTTGAAGATTGACATAACTTTGAATGATGTTTTAACAACAAGATGATTAAAAATTTTAAAAAAGTAAACACCATTTTATTTATGTATACAAACAAAATAAGTTTCAAATATTTTATGAAATTAGCAGTATTTTTTTTTCACATTTCCCAGCAAAGTTGATGCTGCTTTTCATCATTATTTTTGTCTGTCATATGAAAACTCTTAGCTGAAATGGCCGAAAACTGTGAGGTATGCTATAGAAGCGAATGCTAGACGCTAGCACAGTTTACTTTTTCTTTATTGGCTGATGTTATTCTCACTTGGTGTGGTTAAACCATTTTAGAGGTAGAGAAAACACAGTTTGAATATTTGTAAATTTGTTTTCCTTTGGTACATGTGGAATTTAATGGTCCTCTATTGCAGTTGTCTTCTGTAAATGGTTTTGATGGATTACTGCTTAACCAATAACTATCTATCATGATATTCTGGACTTTTCAGGAAATGGTAATTTGCCTTCCTACACAGTAAGAGGGCTATTAAGACAACACTTTTTCTAACCTCAAATAAGCACACAGTGTCTTTGCAATGCCAACATAAGGGAGATCTTGGCCAACGTGAAGTAATATTACCCATTCAAAACTCTTTGCTGAGGTGATTTTGTATTTATAAACAGTTTTCCAAAGCATCTTGAACAGGAATATTAAGATAAATGTAAATCTACAGTGTTTGAAAAGAATTGTGAGCTTTTTTATTCATGATTAAAACCTCATAGGAATAGTAAAAAAAATCCCTGTGGAAAGCCATTGGTACAGTGGCTAGTACTGGGTGATATAGATTCTGGTAAAAACACACATATATTATTCCATCTCCATGTAATAAAAAGTATACTTGTACAACAATGTTTTGTACTTGTACGTCATGATATTAAAACAGTAATGTTAAAACTGTGGCACAGCACTTTTTTCATGTTACTCTTTTGTCTTAATACGTTTGGGCTGCTGTCACAGAATACCATTGACTGGGTAACTTATAAACAATAGAAATTTATTGCTCACAGTCTGGAGGCTGGGAAGTCTGATATTAAGGCACCCGCAGATTCAATGTCTAGTGAGGACTCATTTCCTGATTCATAGGCTGTACCTTCTCACTGTGTCCTTACATGGAGGAAGGGGATGTATGAGCTTCCTTGGGCTCTGCCCTCATGATAGGCTTAACCTGCCAAAAGGTCCCACCTCCTAATGCCATCACCTTGGGGGTTAGGATTTCAACATACAAACTTTGGGGTGAGACGAATGTTCAGACAATAGCTTTTTTTTTAGAGTTAACATGGGTCTTTTCACATATTTGTAAAATTTATTTACTTGTACATATAACTAGCATGTTTGAAGAACTTCTTATATTTGTAAAAACAACACAAAATCTCTTTGAAAGAAATACAGATAAGCGAACAATTGTGAAGTTAATCAAAAAGATACCAAAAGTTTCTTGATTCAGGTTTTCTTTCATAATTTTAAATTCTCATAATTTAGAATTAGAGGTTTATAATCATCTTGAGATATTGTGCTATTTTTTTCTTCAAATTTTATTTATGGTAAGTATATTGGTATAAAATTTCTCTGTTAATATTACAACAGGAATAATTTGCTCCAAAGATCTTTATTTTGTCTTAGTGTAAGTCCATGAGTCTAAATATGAATGTTAAGGTAACTGCAAGAAATATGAAGAAACAAAGCTCTTTAGAGATATGAATTACAGGACAAAATTAAGTTAATTGACAAATATTTATGAATACCCAATATGTGTCAAGAATAGTATTAGGCTCTGTTAATGAAAGGAAAGATATTTAAATCTTGCCTCTGCCAGATTGTTTCTGTTATAGTGGTTTCCATTTTCAGAATAACATAACCATCCTAATTTGACATGGTATTTTCAAGCTTAATATTATGATAGCATACTAAGAGAGGATATGGGCAAAAGTTTGACTACAGAACTTGATACTGAGTAACAGATGTGTTGGAAATGCAACTTAAATTTAACTTTTCTGTTATAAAACATGTACATTTAAGAAAACTTAGAAAACAGAAAAAAAGACTTTAAGTTCTATTTGCAGCCCCCTTTTAACATTTCTGTGTCTTCCATTTCTTTTTTTTTATGCATAGGTTTTTTTCAAAATAGTTGAAATGATTGTCTTTATAATTTTAATCCTACTTTCTTCACTTAACATAAAATTTGCTTATTATATAATGCTATTGTAGTAACATCATTTTACTAGTTTCATAGTAGTATTCTAATGGGTGAACCATAGCAAGCTGTCATTTTATAAGTAGACATTTGGGTTTTTAAAAACTTTATCATAAGTGAATAATTCATCAGTTTATGTTTTTATATAAGGCTTTTTCTTATATTTTATATTTATTTCTTGTATTTTTCCTGAGAATAGATTATGAAAAATGGTATTATGGAGTCAAAGATTATAGCATTTTATTACCTGGGGTTAACTGAGAGTATTATTTTGTTAGGTACAACTTGTTTGACACAGAGACTGTGAGGCTGATGAATATTCAGGTATGTTGAGAAATGAAACATTATTAACTAAGACCAATGGGCAAAAAAAAAAGTTTTAGTTCTCATTTTAAAAGCCCAGAATTATGGGTGTTCTTTTTGACATTTTATTTATTTTTTTTTCTTTGTATGTCTTTTTTTTTTTTTTTTTAATTTTTTAAATTTATTTCAGCATATTATGGGGGTACAGATGTTTCTGTTACATATGTTGCCCTTGCCCCCACCTCCCTCCCTAAGTCCGAGTTTCAAATATGTCCATCATTTGGGTGGT
>CAUYSK010086272.1:0-81149 GCA_963575035.1 Avahi laniger | reverse complement strand
TAGAAAAAATTAGCCGGGCATGGTGGCACATGCCTGTAGTCCCAGCTACTTGGGAGGCTGAGACAGTAGGATTGCTTGAGTCCAGGAGTTTGAGGTTGCTGTGAGCTAGGCTGACGCCACGGCACTCGCTCCAGGCAAGTGTGTGTGACTCGTTCTAAAAAAAAAAAAAAAAAAAAAGAATAGTTCTTAAATCATGGAACTCAATTTGAATAAAAAGTACTTTGATAGATGGCTGTTAAAAGAAACTTTAGAAATAAAGGCGCATTCTTTTTCCATCCCTGAAAAAGGAATCAGGTCTCATGAAGGAGTCTAGGCTGACAACTTCAGCTCCTTCGAACAGCTGACGCATACTGGGTGAAGATCTCAAACCAAATACAGAAAGCCAGGGATCTGATGGGTGGCAGGGCAGGCTGGAGGGTGGCACAAGAGAGCAGGGTTCCGTTAACTATCTTGAACCCAGTAGACTCATCATTGCTTTCTTGTACGTTTAAATACACAAAGTGTCCACTGCACAGCTTGTATTTTTCAAAGAACTATATGAAAAATGGTTTCTGAGACAGGTTCATATTGGTACTAAACTCCTTGGTGAAAGTGTGGTCCAGGCTCCAATTAATAGGATACCAGGAGAGCCTGAATGGACTGTGAGATTTTGTACGATCTTTTCCATGACTGTTATAAAGAGAGCAGGATTTTCCCCATCTACAGCCTAGCTCCTTCCTTTAATCACTACAGCAGATGCATCTATTGTGTTAACATGTCACACTGGGGGAAAACATTTGTATTAAAATGCATCTTGGTGGTACACTGGGGCCCACTGACACGTGGCCAGCGATAGTGGATCGGGTGCATTCTCTCTCCACTCTGGGTACAAGGATGTCAAATTGTACAAGTCATGAAATCAGCCACGGCTTCGAGTATTTACACTGCAGAAATCTGCAAGTATGATGAATGAGGACTTTTTTCTTTCCAGAGTTCATTATTAAACATTTACCACCACACCACTGAGTATATACATTTTGTATGTGTGTTTGCAAAGGGGCCCTCCAGCTTTGCTGCCTTAACTGCAGGAGCAGGCGTAACTTGGTAACCTTCACCAAAGTCACAGAGAACTTTGCCCATGCCATGGCTCCAGGACAGGGTCTGGAGATAAAGTGGCAGGGCGTGATTAAGATTCTTCCGAGTACATTCTTGGTAGCTTGTTCAAAGTAAGGTCAGTCTAGAGAGCAGCACCAGCTGTTCCCCTTTTTGCTGTACTGCTTGCAGGATTTTGAAATCTTAAAAAGTACTAAATGTGTCATGAAAGGCAGAAATAAATAATACAAATAAAACCAATTTGCCACAGTCCCAAAGCTAGTACAACACAGAATGGATATTATTTACTTTTTACTGAGTACTAATAAGGATCAGAAAATGACAACTTGACGTTAACCAATATTACGACATTATTAATACTTTGGGAGTGCATACATATAACGGATGATTGATTTCGAGAAGACTGTGTGTAATATAAAAGTATAGTTCTCATCAGATGCTTCTTTCTTAAGGATACTAAAGTTCAGTGCAGCCCACCCGACCTTGGAATGATCAGAAACCAGATGAGTGGCTGCAGGTCATTACCTGTGACTGAGCCTGGCCCTTATTATAAGTCTTCCCCAGTCAGTAACCTCTGATGTGTATAGAATGTTATATATTGTGACAATAATTATATAGAAAGCCAGCCTTCCAATGCACAGGAGAACTTAGCATGTCCCAGAATAGCCAAACAAAATGATCCTATTTGCTTTGGTGGTAGGACCTAGGATCTGAAAAGCATTCCTATTTTTCTTTAATCTGCTAACCTAGAAGTATAGAGAAATTTACATGTATTTTTTCCTTTTGGTATGCCTGGAGGGCTTATTCTCCTATCCAAAAAGCTTGCTTATCAGACAACGACCGTGAGAGGCACAGTTACGTATGGATACCTCCTGTCTTCAAGGACAGAGGGAAGATGCTCAGTATTCCCGTATCTGTACCCTTCTCTATTCCAGTCACTCCATCTGGCCCTTTACAGCCTGGAGTGATTCCTGAATTCAGGCCTTTGTTCCAACTCCTGCTTCCGAGCCAAGGCTTCCATCCACAGGTGGAAAGGATCAGCCTGTATGTATGCTCTCATCTTTTAAGACCCAGTAGAAGTCCTTCTATCACCTCCAGGGGAAGCCTTAAGGATATAGAAGAAACTTTAAATTAGAAGGAATTTTAGTCACAGTAGCTGTTGTTGGTTGCCTCCCCATCACCCAGGCACCATAAATTCTCTGTAAATAAAGTTTTATTGGAACACAGCACGCTCATTCACGTAAGCATTACCTATGGCTGTATTCACACTACAGTGGCAAAACTGAGTAATTGCCACAGAGACACTGCGTCCCGCAAAGCCTAGAATATTTACTACCTAGCCCTTTACAGAAAACAAATTTGCCAACCCCTGGCCTAAAGCATTCTGCAGCTTTCGGCTTGGTCCAGCAGGGAGGTACGAGGAAGGCTTGGGCGGGGTCTAGGGTATCAGGCTTTCTGGGCCTCAGTTTGACCACAGATTACTAGACCTCCTCTTCCCTGCTTTAGTGAAATAGAGAATTTGCTTTTTCCAGCTCAGCCAGGCGCTCATTATGATTTCAGATGCTTTGAATTGAATTTCTAGCAGGCAGAAGGGTCATCTCTCAGCACAACCATATTTTATTTCCTCTTTGTATTTAGCCTGAGTTTCTTTTTGTGGAAAGACTTCCTAAAGACCATAAGAACTAGCCAGGGCATGGGAAGTTTTCCTACAAAGTCCCCTAATACATTAGGCACATGGTTTGTGACCTGTCAGTTTGAGGTTTTTAGTGTCCTTGAGGATGGCTTTTAGTGCACAGCAATACTAGTTGTTACTTTGCAGTTTTAAAAAAGAATATATAATTTATTAAATTTACACTGTCCAAAGCCTAGTTTTTCTGAAGTTTTTATGATTAACTTAAAAATTTTAATATTCTGTTTACATATCTTTTAAATTTTAATCATCATATTCAGATGTGATAGTCAATTTTCCTTTTAAGCATTTAGAATATCTAACAAAACATCCTCAAGTAGTTGAGAATTCTTAAAAATTTCTTCCGTTAAATTTATAAATTCAATGACTCTTGAATTCTGGTACATTCTAAATTCTCATACCTTTCCACATATGAGGCCAATTCTGAAATCACTTATACATTTTAAATTAGAATTAAAAAATGAGGTTGGGCGTGGGGGCTCATGTCTATAATTCTAGCACTCTGGGAGGCTGAAGTGGGAGGTTCACTTGAGGTCAGGAGTTTGAGACCAGTCTGAACAAGAATGAGACCCCATCTCTACAGAAAATAGAAAAAATTAGCTGAGTGTGGTGGCATATGCCTGTAGTCCCAGCTACTTGGGAAGCTGAGGCAAGTGGATCGCTTGGGCCCAGGAATTTGAGGTTGCTATGATGACGCCACTGCATCCGCCAGGGCAATGGATTGAGATTGAGACTCTATCTCCAAAAAAAAAAAACAAAAAAAATGACTCTACTAGGTTGACCTATATGTAACATATACCTTAAATGAAAGTATTAATACTGTGGGTTTGATTATTTTAACATTTTATATTTTTAACATTAAGCTTTTCAGGGTTAAACAGACTTTTTGTTAAGACTTTTCCATCCAAAATGAAATGGGTATAATTCCATGCAACTCGAAGTTCTCATCTCATTGAACTTGGGCTGGTTTTCAACCAAAATTTTTGGAGACACACATCGAGAGGTTGAGCCTTTTAAAAAATAGTTGCTGTAACAACTAATTGAAGACTTTGGTCTTCAAAGGGGGTTGTTTGCTCCTGGATACATGCTAATATTACCTATACTCACTGTCTACTCACAGAAGTAGACACCGTCTCCTAAGATTGTGGATAATTTCATCTGCTGCTTGGTTGGACTTTAGCACATACTGTAATATCTTTCCTTTTGGCTCTATAGACATTTTGTTTTCTTTTACTGATAGATAACATGCATACTCTAAAATTTGCTCTTTTAAAGTGCACAATTCATTGGTTTTTAGTATATTCACAAGGTTGTGCCACCATCATCACTATCTAATTCCAGAACATTTTTATCATCCTAAAAGAAACTCCTTAACAGTGGTAGTCACTCCTCAATTCCTCTTTCCTCCAGCCTTTGGCAACCACTACTCTCTTTCTGTATGGATTTGTCTATCTTGGACATTTCATATAGATGAAATCATACAATATGTGGCCTTTTGTGTCTGGCTTTTTTCTCTTAGCATAACGTTTTCAAAGTTCATCCATATTGTAGTATGTAGCAGTACTTAATTCCTTTTATGGCTGAATAATATTCCACTATATGGATATATCCCATTTTGTTTATCCATTTATCAGTTGACGGACATTTGGGCTGGTTCCACTTTTTGGCTATTATGAATATAATGCTGTTGTGAACATTCATGCACAAGTTTTTATGTAAATATGTGAATATGTTTTCATTTCTCTTGGGTATACATCTAAGAGTAGAATTTCTGGGTCATATGTTAACTCTATGTTGTCAAATGCCTTTTCTTCATTGAGATGATCATATGTTTTTTGTCCTATATTCAATTAACATTGTATACTATAATAAATTCATTTTGGTATGTTGAAACAACCTTGTATTCTTGGGATAAAGTGTACTTAGTTATAATATGTATAATCCTTTTTTAGACATAGTTGGATTCATTTGCTAGTACAGTTGAGCCTTGAACAATGAGGGGATTAGGGACCCCAACCCCTCGTGCAGTCAAAAATCCACATATAACTTTTAACTTCCCCAAAACTTAACTACTAATAGTCTATTGTTGACCAGAAGCCTTACTAATAACAGTCATTAATACATATTTTTATGTTATATATATTATATGCTATATTCTTACAATAAAGCTGGTGAAAAGAAAACGTTATAAAGAAAATCATAAGAAAGAGAAAATATATTTACTAGTCATTAAATGGAAGTGGATCACCATATCATTCTTTATCCTTGTCATCTTCATATTGAGTAGGCTGAGGAGGAGGAGCTAGAGGAGCGGTTGGTCCTGCTGTCTTAGCGGTGGCAAAAGCATATAATTGGACCCTTGTAGTTCAAATCCATGTTGTTCAAAGGTCAATTATATTTGTTAAGAATTTTTGCATCTGTATTCATAAAGAATACTGGTCTATCATTTTCTTTTTTTGTAATGTGTTTGCCTGGTTTTGGTATCATAGTAATCCTAGCTTCCTCTTCTATTTTTTGGAATAGTTTGAGAAGGCTTGGTGTAAATCCTTTAAATGTTTGGCAGAATTCAGCAGTAAAGTGAGGATCCTGGGCTTTTCTTGTGGGAAGTGTTTTGATTACTAATTAAATGTCTTTACTTGTTACAGGTCTCTTTAGATTTTCTATTTCTTCTTGAGTCAATTTCAGTAGTTTGTGTCCTTCTATATGTGTCTTGTATATTTAATTGAGGTTATCTAATTTGTTGGCATATAATTTTTATAGTATTCCCTTATAAATAGTCCTTTTCATTTCTGTAAGGTTGGTAGCAACGTCTCCTCTTTCATGCCTCATTTTAGTAATTTGAGTCATCTGTCTTTTTTACTTTGTTAGTTGACTAAAGATTTGTCAATTTTGTTGATCTTTTCAAAAAATTGTTTGTTTTACTGATTTTCTCTACTGTTTCCCTAATATCCATTTCATTTATTTACAGTATAATCTTTATTACATCCTTCCTGCTTGCTTTGCATTTAGCTTGTTGTTCTTTTTTTTAGTTTCCTAAGGTTGAACAAACATCTAATTTTAGTGACATTTTAATAGCATTCTATTGGATCTTACCCATATATATATATATACCCATACATACACACACAAATACATCTGTGCATATATAAACATTTGTGTGTATATATATCTCTACAAAAAATTGTTTTAATATCTTTAACTTTGTTGGTTGAGTTGAGTAGGTGAAGTTCTATATTCTTTTTATATTTTTCTTATTTGTCAGGGCTATAGCTCTTATAAATATAAAAATAAAATTTAATTAGATTTTATATATCTCACATTTTGTTCCTATATTCACAAGAGCTAATGACATATTCCAAGTTGCAACAAATAAAATTTTAAACAATCTGTTTTTCAATCAGATAACAGGAGTCATAATCTTATAAATCAGAGACAAAAGAGTCCTCCTTACTTCTTTCCTCCCTACATCTACTTAACCAATTCTCCATTTTGGAGTCTGTTAATTGCAGACCCATTTCTAGTACCAAATTATGAGTACCTACAGAGGCCTGTGGTTGAAAGAAACATAATGCCCAACTCAAACTGGCCTAGCAAGATGAAGAAGATTTATTCATTCATATACTGAAATATCCCCTACTAGTGTGGACCCATTAGATTCAGAGGTTCATAAGGCCATCAGAGCTGAGGTTCAGTTTCTAGGTAATTCCTGCAGAATACGAAGATCAAGAGAGATAGCTCTGGGAGCTGCTGGCAGCCATCTAAGTACTACATAGAATGAAGCTAAGAAATAGGTCTGAGGATAAAGCCAACATGTTAAGAGAGCCAAGAAAACTACAGAAAAATAGGTGCGATTGAATCATAGACCACTGATTCAAACCATGCTAAAGGCCTGCAACCTAAGAGCTTCTTAGCTATATGAGCCATTATATTCTCCTTAAAACAGGTATTATTATAATACATATACTATATACATGTGTATATATATACACACATACATATATGGGTTAGGATATCAAGACCCAATGAGGATGAAGTATCTCAACAAGTCTGTGGTGAACCCCATTTCCAATTATAGGATAACACAGATTTGGATAATTATTCCCTAACTTTTTCATGTGTATGAGTCCTCAGTTCCATGGGGCACAGACAAGGAAAAAAATTATTTTGTATCCTCTAATGTACTCAGTATAATGCCAGACAAAAAGAGGATACTATATTTCACCCTATATTAAAATTTTAGTAAAAGAAGAAAATTAAATATTGGAGAGAAGTTACTAATCTTTCCAATTAATCAGGCCAAACATGCAGGAGGTGGGATTTCATGAACAGTTTCAAAACCATAGATCTAATTGGTTCAAACTCTATTACACATATGCCTACAGGCAGCTGCAATGAATCGTTTTGCAAACAGAAAAGTAAACAACCTATCATGGAAAAGAGAACCACTCCAGAAATCTTGAGACTCACAAAGGACACTTATGGTTTGAGCTATTTCTTTAATCTGTGTCCAAACAAAGCACCTAATTCTTATCTTGGAGAATGGAAAGCACTGACATAGGCAAAAGGAGAAGCATCAGTACACTTGTTTTTGCATGCAGGTGCAAGCATCAGACTTTTCAATAACATCTATGACAGTCATTAATTACAGAGGCAGCCAGGCTTCAACAGCACGTCATTTCATCCTCCTCTTCTCTTTTCTTTTCTCCTCTTCTCTTCTCTCTGTCCTTTCTATAATCATTTCCAGTCTACTCTTTGAAAAGTGCATTCGTTTTTGGTACCAACTACTTTTAGGGTATTATACTTGATTCTGAACCTTCCATGTTTGGGATAATGGTTATGATTTACCTGTATTTCAAGAAGGCAAATATTGTAAGCAGGAATAAATCTATCAATGAAGAAAACTTTCCTGGCAATAGAATATGGTTGTTTAAAGAGTCCTACCTATATGTATGAGGGCTAGTCAAGTATGTACTAGACAGGAAAGGGAGTTAATGAATAAAAGCCCCAAACACATATCAGAGGCAACCAATTAGCTTGTCTGAAACACAGGCTTGTAAAGCTATAAGTAACTTATAAAATGGTCTGCTACACACGAATAAAATGCTGTTTAAATGGCTTGCTTAACTAGATGCATTCACCATGAAATTGATTCTTTTAAGTTTTTTTTTTTAACTTAATACCCATTAACTGTGCATACTGAAATGGCTAGGCGGGTGGGAGTGTGGGTATTATAAAGTATAGGTTGAAGATATGTGCTCCATATTTTATGAGGTTAAGGAGTATTTGAAAAAGGAAAGCTCATCAGTTACCAACAACTGTGTCTGCCTCAGTAAATGAAATGGTTCAACACAATTAGATTATTCCTACTTTACGTTGCTAAAAGCTTAAACTGGGATTGGTAGATGTGCTCTGAGGACATTCCAGTACTGAGAATTTATGCTTTTGTGTCACACAAAGCACTGTTTTCTCACTACAGCCTTTGATTCTGCAAAATAGCATGAGAGGAAGAAGACCCTGAGCCTGGTATTTTTCAAATCCAACATTTGCTTCAGAATGAACATTAAATTTCATCCCCTAAAGACTTATTTTCCAAAACATTTGAGGTAATTTGATGTTAGCTGACATATGAATAATTTCTAATCCTATTTCATATTTTGAATTTTCTTAAAAACCATCATATATTTTAAAATGGATTTTGGCCATGCTTCCTATTCAGCTTTTTCTGTTATATAAGGCTCCATGCCACAAATATACTTTAATCAATTACTATCTGATCAGACAACAAGGAAAACATGCTTCAATTTTGTGGAGTCTTAACTATTCACCCTGCTTATTCAATACTGGTACTCCACATGTACTTCATTAAATCACTATCGGTTGGCTAACTCAAGGGATTCTCTGACTCACCAAAATATTAGGGAGAAAATATATTTAGTCAATAGTTAAAAGATTGTTAAAGACACAAAAATCTTTTGAAAACACTATATATTCAAGGTTATTTGGCTTTTGTAATGGAATATATGTCTCCTATCTCAATCTTGCAGCTGTTGGGTATGAGAAAGCAATAGCAATAACAACGAATCAAAATATTAATATATGGAACCCAAATAAACATGTTTAGCAGTGGCCTTGTGGTACTATGGCAGCACTCTGTCCTAACAACGACAACATTTAGATGTTGGAGCAGATTCAAATTCTTGGGCCATAAACAGGAGACAGACAAATATGGCAAGCCATGCATTGCTCAGCCGCCAATGGAAGGTGCCAATGGCCTTGTCCAGATGCAGAGATATTCAAGGGATGTTCCTGTCAGCAGTTTGTCCTCTGGCTACAGCAAGGAGCCACCATGGAAACACAGGGAGGGAGAGCAAAAACAGGAAGGCAGAGAGGGCTGGTGAAGGGCTAGGGGTTGTGGGCAGAGGCAGCAAAAGCTGACAGCTGCCTCAGTAACACATCTGAGCAAGGGGGACAGGTAACAAATGGCCTGTAACAAAGCGCCATGTTAGTCATGAGAAGAGAATTTCTTTCTCTGCTGGCAATATAGCCAGGAGCCTGATATCCTGGCAACTGAGAAATATGAGCTTGGAAAGAGGCTTGCAGGCAGTCTAAAGAAAAGCTAAGTGGTAATCCGTCCTGAGGAATTTTAGCCAAAAAAACCCACATAGGACTAGTTGAACTCAGTATAAAGCCTGTGAAAGACGAGTCTGGAGAACATTATAATAAGACATAAAGAGAACACCAGAAATGAAGGTTCAAAAAGCCATTGACTGGATTTACGACAGCATTGTTAGAGTGGCCTTGGGTCCTAGTTGTCATCCCATGACTACTCAAAACTACTAGATCTCAACCAGGGGAGGAGAGAGGCAAATGTACCTCCCAGGGGACATTCACTAATGTTTGGAGATTATTTTGGTTGTCACAATAGGGTGGGGCTGAGGGAGCAGAGTGGGTGGTTGCTATTGGCATCTGGTGGGTTGGGTAGAGGCCAGGGAGATGCTGCCAAACATCCTATAATGCACAGGGCAGCTTCCCCCATCCCCCCAGCAAAGAACTATATATGCTAATAATGCCAAGGTTGAAAAACTTTGCTCTGAGCTGATCTTTTAAGGTAAAAGTCAAAGAACAAAAAGCCCTGTTAATGATTCAATCCACAATCTAGCAGCACAAACTATCAGGTTGCCTCCTTGGTGTCAGGAGGAGATTTAGAACCTGGAATGGAAAGGTAGACCAGGAGCTACATCAGGGAGCACCACAGGTTGATGGTTTCTATTCTCTGTCCTTCTTTCTTGTTCAAGGTGAATAATCAACAGGTATTGGTGGGGCCCAGTCAGTACATCAAACTCGGTTGAAACAAGTGTACCAAGGAAAAGCTACCTTTCACTCAGTTCTCAGTGGAGTGGGGACCCTGTGGCCTCAGGGCCACATGTGGCCCTCCAGATCACCAAGTGTAGCCCCTCGACTGAATTCCAACTTCTGTAAAATTTGGATTCAGTCAAAAGGCCGCACTCAAGGATCTGGAAGGCTGCAGGTTTCCTAACCCTTGACAGTCACTGCTTTGGACTCTGAGGATACAGAAGTGAACATAACAAGTCCCAGCCCTCATGGAGCTTACATGGTAGTGGAAGAGACTGACAAGTCAGTGAGGAGGTAAGTAAAGTCAGGTAAGAATAAGTGACATGAAGAAAAGAAGGTACCAGAGCTGTAATAACATTTGCCACATAACTGATCTAAAAGAGAGACTGAAGGTATGACATGAGTAAAAATAAAGCAGCCACAGATAAGGACAAGTCTTTAATTAATTTCAAAACAATACCACATATAGTTACAGTAGACATTCTATTGATAAACCTCCACTTAATCATCCAGGATCAACTGACTCTTCATTGCCTGGTACAAGACAATGACTGATACGGCCTGCACAATGAGTGTTCATGACTGGTGGACACAGCACACCAAACGGTGGTATCTACATGGTGGATGTTCACAACTGGCAGACTGCTGTCTAATTTCTGCTCCTAAGTTGCTTCATGATTCTCATTATGGCGATCATATTTATTATCATTAAATGTGACTACATGAAATATGAACCTGAAAAGAGAATGTCTATTTGTATGAATAACTAAAGGAAAAACGGTCAAAGAATTCAATAAAGGTTTTCAATAAAGGTTTTCAATAAGTCATTGAAAACAAATTGCTGAATTAATTTAGATAAGACAACTATAAAGGATTGAGAAGGAAAGGTACAGATTGCTTCCCAAGTGTTTTTAACTTATGGTTCTATTTTAAAGAAACAGAAGCAAAAAATCATAGGTAATGGTTTTGTTTTATGAAAGAAATTTAACAGACAACTCTGATTAGTGGCCACAAATTCAGATATTAGGCTTTGGCCTAATATCAAAAGAGTAGTGCCTTTTGTATATTTTGAGTTAAAAAAAAATTACTTCGGGTATACATGTATTTTAACGACTTCCAACTTTAACCAATTCTTGATTAACTGTTCAACTACCCATTCAGATCAGGCCAGATATGTGGACTTCTAACTGTCCATGTGCTGCTCTAAACTTCCAATCACACTTTTCATCATGTCTGAATCAAAAGCCTTCTCAGAGGGGAAGTCATTAACACCCTCTTCAGTCTGAAGTTTAGAGTGTTATATAAAAACATGTCCACTGTCAGAATCAATACCAGTGTCTATCACCTCAAATCCTTTTGTGAAGAAGAGTAGACTATAAATAAAATTAAAATACTCAAACCCATACGCACATACACACTCACACTCCTGCAGTTTCCTGTAGAAATATTCATATCTATGAAAGCATATGGTTACAACTGGATATGTTGTCATTAAATATAGTATCTTCTAAAATTTAAAATATTATCCTGAATGCATTTGTAAACTATTTTCTAAAAGGAACTTATTCCCATTTTCTAGACCTAGGAACAGAAACAGGATCATAAAGTACACCCACCAAGCAAATTTCCCTGAGTTTTTTTAGCCAAGGCCCTGGATTATTATCTTCCACACTTACAGTTCTCTAGGGAACAGAAATCTCAGCGCTTTGCAGAACAGTCCTATTTTATCTTGAAATTATTATGTTTCTTTCTACACTTATCGCATTGATTTTTCCATTTGTAAAATGACAATTCTTAATACCACTTGAAAACAAAAATCATGTAATGCCAATGCCTGACAAATGATTGTTGGTGCCCACTATCTATTTTTAACTAGAAGGTAAATGTCAATAACAGAATAATATAAAGTGATGCATGCGAATGGCATTTATCTCAGTGTGCCTACAAATTTATTTTTAGTTAATGAATTATTTGATACCTTATCCTCGTCACATTTAGTGTCAGGGGACCTAGACTTCAGAGTCCTTGAAATAAGGTTTGCAAATTTTAGGTACCTAGTCATGACATCTGTCACACAAAGAAAAGAAAAGAAGTGGCTCTAGAGAAATCAGGATTTGAGAAATTCTTAACTATTTGACTCCAGCTTCTCTTCTAGACATACAACACATGTAACCTGCACACTTTACTTAGCAAGTTAAATGCTGCACATGGTTTTCATAAAACATGTGGGAATGCTGAAATCTCCTGCAGCTGCTAAAATACTTGAATTCTGACTTCTTGCATGAAGTCACAGACATCAAGTATGCAGTAACCTGGTTACAGGCTGAACTGCCTTTTGGCATCATTAGAAGGGGCAACCTGATTTGATAAACCTGTAAAGGTGTCTAGTAGGGCCCAAGGGTTGAAATGTATGGATCAGTAACAAAAACACTGTGCTCTGGAACGAGGATTTACCCAGTTCTGACCTGACCACTGACCCTGTAAATCACCAAGACATGGCGTACGTCCCACATAACCTGGGAAAGAAAAGGAAATGGAAGAGAGAATGACATACAGCATAATGGGCAGAAGTTCTGCACGTGAAGTGGAATGGAAGTGAACTGAGCTGGCTGTTCTGTCTCTCTCTTGCTCTTCTCACTCTCGCAAAGTAGGTTATTAAGCCAAGGACTTATTTAAAGCACTGAAGGACATAATTTATTAAATAGCACTCATGGAAGAATTGAAAACAGTTTCCTAAATGAGCAAATTACTCTATCCTTACAGGCAAGGCTCAATTTGGAATGGCTTGCATAACTATCTTAATGGTTTTTTGAAATATTATAAATCAGGCTCTTACAGTTCAGGTTCAAGAAATTCATTTGTGCTGCATCATAGATGTTTAAAAATACTCCTATATCTGCACAAAGCATAAAAAGCTCTCTGGAAAATCATGAACCCCTTGCACACCCAATATCCCACCCCCCCAAACCCTTTCCATCTGCCAGCTGGGTTTCATTTTAAGAATTTCACACTGAATATAAAGTGCTATTTTGACCATGTGGCTCCAGAAATGTGAATTTATAGTCTATTCAGCTTGTACTCAAATGATTGACAGAGAGTGGATTAACCAACTGGATGCTATGAAGACATTGCCTCTTCCTTTAGGTTACTTTAAGTCCCCAGGCAAAGACGATCATCATCCTTATAATGTTTCATTGAGGCCAGCGAGAAGTACAGTTTCCTAGCAGAGGACTTATTTTTCACTTAATTACTAAATGGCCACTATGCCTTAGAATTCTTTTCCCTATTTTCTCATACCTCTTACAATCCATTTTCCCCATCTGCAAAATGGGAATACTAAAGTTTGCTTTCTTAGACATCCCTTGCAATGATATCCACTTGCTGACACGTGACCCACATCTATAATTACTGGTCTTCAGGTTTAAGAGTAAAAAGGGGCCAGGTGTGGTGGCTCTCGCCTGTAATCATAGCACTTTGGGAGGCCAAGGCAGGAGGATTGCTTAAGGCAAGGAGTTTGAAACCAGCCTGAGCAACATAGTGAGACCCATCTCTACAAAAAATAAAAAAATTAGTGGGTGTGGTGGTACATACCTGTAGTCCCAGCAACTGGAGGGACTGAGGCAGGAGAACTGCCTGAGCCCAGGAGTTTGAGGTTGCAGTAAGCTAGGATGATGCCACTGCACTCTACCCAAGCAACAGAGTGAGACCCTACTCTAAGTAAATAAATAGAGTAAAAATTTTGGAAAGAGAGTGTGTGTATGTATGCATGCATGCATGTGCATTTGGTTTCCTTGGGTGGGAGGAGACTAGAGGAAACAGGTGTGGAGAAGAAGGTTGAATGGCTGGCTTAGAGTTCTTTAATATAAGCTTCATGTTTGCACTAGCAATGCCCAACAACTCAAACACAGAAGAGACTCTCTGCTCATAGTATTTCAGAGATTGTTTGAAAGTTTTGGGCATCTAGAAATGTTTCAAATACCATTGTGATTTAAGAATTCCACATAAAGCAGTCCTGTTTTTTCAACAGTTACCTATCTTGTTTCAGACTTTCGCATACTCAAGTATTATCAGAGGCATGAAAATGATGTTATAACTATATACAGTAGACTCCCTTATCTTCAGTTTTGCTTTTTGTGCTTTCAGTTTCCCCAGTACAGTAAGATGTTTTGAGAAGGTGAGAGACCCCATTCACATAACTTTTATTACAGTATGTTGTTATAATTGTTGTATTGTTAGTTATTGATGTTAGTATCTTACTATGCTTAATTTATAAATTAAACTTTATCAAAATATAGTATATACAGTTGGCCCTCTGTATCTGTGGGTTCTGCAACTGTGGATTCAACCAATTGTGAGTTGAAAATATTTGAAAAACAAATTGAGTCTACACTGAACATGTACAGACTTTTTTCTTGTCATTTTTCTCTAAACAATACAGAACAACCATTCACATAGCATTTACATTGTATTAGGTATTATAAGTAATCTAGAGATGATTTAAAGTATATGGGAGGATGTGCATAGGTTATATGCAAATATGACACCATTTTATATTAGGGACTTGAGCATCCTTAGATTTGGGTATCCCAGTGATGTCCTGAAACCAATCCCCCACGGATATCACAGGACGACTGTATAAGGTTTGGTACTATCTGTGGTTTCAGGCAACCACTGGGGGTCCTGGAAAGTATCCCCTGTGAATAAACAGGGACTACTTGTATTCAGATTTTCTAAATCTTTCTTTTTTGCAATGTTAGGATCATGCTGTTCCTGGGATTCTGTATACTAACTGAATACACACTAAGTAATACTACTATAAATCTGTTTACTGTTTGACAAAGTTCAATGAAAAGATATTCAAACATTGACTTTTGAGAAGGGTGTGTAGGATGTATTTAGATCTGATAGTGTGATACTGGAGCCAGTCTCAAAATTAATGAGCATATCTAAACTTGTATTACATACACACAAATGTTGACATCAGAGGAAAGATGACATCATCAGAAAAATACATGTTTATTACACTGTCAAGTTTGGTCCTGTTCAGAACAGGAAACGTTCTGTTTGTAGGTGGGGTCTTCAGCTTCTAAGTTATTCTGGAGAGTAATAACAATGTTTTCCCTCCCTTCCCTTCAAGACAAAACAAACAAACAAGTACGCTATAGAAAAACAATTATAATTAGGGGAAAATTTCTCTTGCTTGCCAGCAAAAATAAATATGGCTCTATTAAAAAAACTCACTAGTATTATATCTTTAAGTTTTAGTTACATTACATGAACAGTTAAGAAAGTTGTGTGGGCATAGAGAAAGGTATGGAAGAAGCCACATCGAACTGACGACATTGGATGGGAACATTGGAGAGTGAATGGGGATGGCAGATGATGAATTTTTTCTTTATGTATCTCTGAATTATTGTGCTTAAAACAATATGTGTCTACAGTCTTTATATTTTAAACTAATAAAATAAAAACATACATATTAGCACATCAAATAGCAGAAAGAGAATTTAAGAAAATAAAAATACACTGTATGCAGAGACACATCCAGGAAGGTAACCTGGCTCATAGAGAAGCTCAATAAATGTTAGTTGTATGAATGTGAAGAAAGCAATAGTTGACAATATGAAAATTGTCATTCATGAGCTTTTTAACCATCACAGTTAAGAAATATAGATTTTTATCTTATCTAAGCATTTTGAAGATTTAAAGTCAACCAATAATTTATTTAGGTTATAAGTCTGTCCACTTTTGGAAGGTGGGTGACCTTCCAGGAAGGCAAGAATACCCTCAGAATTCTGAACTTTCACAACTGAAAATCTGACGTCTGTTCACCAGGCAGCAAAGTTTATATGTGGATTTTCCATAATCAGTGGTACCAGCACTTCAGACCCTGGACAGGAAACAAACCTCCTACTCTCTGCTCTTTATCAGACCTGCTTCTGGGAGAAGTAATCTTTAGAGAAGATCATTTAAAGGGCCAGGCCATCCATCTTCCTCTACAGGATATCTATCGCTACCCTTGAATGAAGTTCAAGGATACCCTGCAGAGGGCTACAAAATCACTCCACTCCATGGCATTTTAATACCAGTATCTCAACTTTATTTAATGTCACCACAAGAAAAAGCCACAAGAAATTCGAAACTACATTTACCATAAAAATGTTGCTGTGGATTACTCATTAGATCACTCAATGTCTCCTGTAGAAAAAGTCTTTTTATTAATAGAATTGTGTTAGAACAGCTTTTATTTTCCCTGTGGAAGACCAATCCTCCCTCCCAGTGAGAAATATGTCGCAGATCACAATTCCCCTGGGTTTTTCATTTTTCAAAAACCCAGAGCACTAAATAGGAAACCCAATCGGAATAACAATTTGATCCATAGAATTGGGCGTTTTATTAATAGTTGCCTTTTCTTTGTCTTGATCTTCTTTTATTTTAGGTTTTTATTAGTACTAGTTTCATGTGAGTCACTTAACTTCTTTGTAGACAGAAACAGTGGACTATATAGACAAATAAAAATAAAGTAATATCTCTGTCTGGAGTTGAACAATAACATTCAATCAATTATCTCTTTGCTTGGCATTATTACTTAACAGAACACACCCAGCTTCATTGAAAGTCACTAGGCTTGAGTCATTTTTACTATTTTGGGGGCCTCTTAAAAGAGCTTGTCAACACTATTACCATAAAGTGGAGACTCCAATTTTAACAGAATTGTTTTGGTATAAGAAACCTCAGCTGAAGTTAACTCATTTTAAGGATGGATTTTATAGGAGGGGTGTGGTGGCTCAAGTCTATAATCCTAGCACTCTGGGAGGCCGAGGAGGGAGGATCACTTGAGGTCAGGAGTTCAAGACCAGCCTGAACCAGATTGAGACCCCCATCTCTACCAAACAAATAAAAAATAAAAAAAGAAAAAGAAAAAGAAAAGTTAGCTAGGTACAGTGGCATGCATCTATAGTCCCAGCTACTCGTGAGGCAGGCAGGAGGATCACTTGAGCCCAGGAGTTTGAGGTTGCAGTGACCTATGATCCCATCACGCCATTGCACTCTACCTGGGGTGACAGAGTGAGACTCCATCTCAAAACACAGAATGGATTTTATATAAAAAGTAAGAAGAAATTCTGCAGTAGGCCAAATCTCTTATAGCAAAATACAAGAGATTGTTCAACTGTTTAACTAAAAACAAATGATGCTTCAAATATCATTTTTTTCATATTTTTCTCCCTTCCTTTCTCCTACCCTGTTTCTCGCTTTCTTTCTGTAGTGGTAGTGCTTCCATAGTGTCTTCTCCTGCCCCCCCGCCCCCGTGGTGTTTTCAGGTTATAGGATTTTACCCGTACTATCCAGTTCTTATTATCTTATCGATCAGATAGCATCTGGTATTTTTAATGCTACATGACCACTCCCAACAGCACTCTCCAAAATAATCTTTCAATGTGGTGGTAGCAGAATCTAAAAACAGCAAAGTTAAGGTATCTTTAGCCATAGGACTTCAGCCAAACTGTGAGATAAATAAAATCTGTCTTTGTTTCTTTTTCATCTTCCTTTCCAAGAATTCCTTCTAGCAATCCCAAGTCTCTACATACCTTAATATGTGACAGATACTCCTTTATGATTTAAAAAAATATATTAACGTATTAATCCTCATGTCAACCCACTGAGGAAGATACTATTATTATTCCTTTTCTCAAAGCTAGGACACTGAAGCTTAGACAGGTTAAATAATGTGCCCAAGCTACGGGAGCAGGATGTGACGGTGGTGGTCTGGCTCCGGGGCCTGCGCATAGAGAAAACATGCTGTTTGTCAGCACAGTGCATACTGAGCGAGCACTAACAATAAAGAAGTGGATCTCAGTGAAAAAAAACAGTGATTAATAACAGAGGATGAAATCCAACAGTACATAACATTTGACACCTATACTAGGACTGACTGGGATGAGACTCGGTTGCAGTGCCTCCTGAAGTCTCTTGAAAATCAGTCCTCAAGAGCATTACAAATAGAACAAAGCATTTTGGACCATCGAATCCTTTTTAATGTCTTCATATTTCTTCACTACAATGTTGCTTGTTGGAGGCCACCCCCTTCTCCAACAGGTATCCCTGAATGCACTGACACATAACACAGTGATAAACTCAAGGTTTATTGGTGGCTTCTCATATATTCCATGGGGTCCCCAAGAAGTCAAAGACTGGTAGAGTGTTGTAGAACTTGGTCATTTGGCTTCAACCTATCCATTTATTCATTCAACAGATATTCACTAGGGACCTGATATGTGCCAGATATTTTTCTGGAAACTAAAACAGCAGTGAACAAAGCAGAATAATTCCAAACTTCTGGCTGCTTGCATTCTAGTGGGGAGAGACTGACAATAAGTGTAATAAATGAGTAAAATACTATATAGTGTGTTAAACCAGTGGTCCCCAACCTTTTTTGGCACCAGGGACCAACCTCATGGTAGACAATTTCTCCATGGACCAATGAGGGGCGGTGGGGTACAGACTGAGGGGATGGTTTTGGGATGATTCAAGTGCATTACATTTATTGTGTGGTCAAACCTCAGCTCCACCGCAGATCATCAGGCATTGGATTCTTATAAGGAGCATGCAACCTAGATCGCTCACGTGCGTTGTTTATAGTAGGGTTCGCGCTCCTATGAGAATCTAATACTGCCGATGATCCGACAGCAGGCAGAGCTTTGCGGTGAGGTCAGTAATGGGGAGCGGCTGTAAATACAGATGAAGTTTCACTCACTCACCTGCTGCTCACTTGCTGCTGTGCAGCCTGGCTCCTAACAGGCCACGATACTTGGCCCAGGACTTGGGGACTGCAGTGTTAGACAATTGGTGTAAAGTACTAGGAAGATGGTGGTGCATGAGAGATCTACAGTTCAAAACAGAGTGGTCATCTCTCAATACTCACAGATTCCTATACCCCTAACTTTCCAGCCAAATTGGGTTTAGTTACTCTTTAAACCTGTCTTGCCCTTCTCACATATAAGCTCTTTGGTCAAGACATATCTTTCTCCTAGAAGGCCCTCTGCCCTATTTTTGTGCGAGTGCTAGTTTAGTATAATAGTTAACTGAACTGAAGCCAAAATTACCTATATTTAAATCCCTACTTCACCACTTAACTAGCTGTTTGACTTTGGGCAAGTTCCTTCCCTGCTCTAGGCTTTGGAGTCTCCTAATTTGGAAAATGGGTATAATAATAATTATAATATGAATAATACCTACGTCACAGGGTTCATTGTGAGGCTCAAATGAATTAGAATACTAAAGTATGTATATAGCAGCTGGTACTATTCCACTACTACTTTCCTGACAATTAACATTCTGTCTGTGCTTAAGACCCGACTCAAATGCTACTTCTTAGTGTGTAGTCACAATAGCTAAAGAAGAGATTTTCCTTCTTCAAATCCTGTAGTCCCTTGGTTTTATGACTCCAGTGATACTGTAAATACTTATAATGATACAAGGTAACTATCAAGTATAATTATTATGTGTGTGTGTGTGTATATATATGGAGAGAGAGAGAGAGAGAGGGAGATATTGCTTCTCCCCCATGAATTCACAGCCCCTGAGGGTTTAGAATGAACATAAACTTTTCTTCTTCCTCCAATCTTCTTCTCTTCCCTTTTGTGGAGTGGTTTAATAAGTTTATTATTCGTATACACCACAGAGGGGATAGAACAAGGAAGGAGGAGAGAAATTAAAACACACACACACAAATTTATAGTTCTATGTTAGTTCATTAGATTTAAATCTACCAACATTCTTGATCTCATTCTCTGAGGAAAGCTCTAATGGTATGCAAAGGAGGGCAGACACAGTCTTGTCCTCCAAGAATTCACAATCTAAATTGCATAGAAAGCTTTAAGAAAAAAAAAATGTCTCTCACTGAACAATTTGAGCCCTAACCCTGCTTGAAACTATGCCTCAAAGTGCTTGCTGTCTCCCCAAACATACCATGTATTAATTTTTACATCTCAGGACTGCTACTTATCCAACTGACCCATTCTGGAAATTCCCTGCTCTTCCCTGTCATCTCCCTTCCCCCAGGAACTGATTGCTCCCTCAGTCTAAGATATACATGAATATTCATTCATTCATTTTCCATCTCCCCTGCTAGAATGCAAATTACCTGGGCTGAAGACAGATCTCCTGGCCAGAGAACTTTGCCCAAGGCAGGCCCTCTCACTTATCTTGGCGAATCCGTATGGGGGGCAAGGCCTGGAAGGCGCGAATGCTTAGGGGTTCACTGAATGGAACTGAATGAGCTGCTAATAAGAACAGCCATAGGGATTTCAGTCCCTTCTTCCTTCCCTTGTCCTTGCCTTCTGTGCAGAGATGCTGGGCACAGAGCTGACCAAACCAAACTACTGAAGGGAAGAGATCCACAAATACTTCTTGAAACAGAATGGGTAGGATAGTCTGTAGCTTTTATTCAGTTTGTTGGAGCCTTTATCACACAACCCGGCACCGTGCTGAGGGACAGGAAGACAAACAAGGCCTCAAAGAACCCAGAAGCTAGTGCATGAAAGAGACAATAGTGACAAAGAGGTGTACCGTATGTGTCTAAAAATGGCCTTGGCAGCACAGGGGAGGGTGCGATTTACCTGTCTTAACAGTCGCTAACCCATTCAAGAGTTCATAGTATTTATAAATTGTAAGAAAATAGTATGAAAAGCACCTTTAAAATTACAGTTCTCAAGTCTAGTGTTAAACAGTTTAAACAATGTCTACATTATTTTATTTTGTAGATAATACGCTGTTTCTGAAAGGTTCTACTTTTATGACCCAATCAATAAGAGATTCCTTCTAGCTGCCACACTATTTATTTTAGTTGTAAAAACCTGAAAAAGTGAAAGGAAGAAATTCAAAATATGCATCCTCGTCATATTTACTCTTTTTCTGTAGAATGATGTTGATCCAAGAACAGTTTCAACCGGGCAATGTATATTGGAAATTTCATTGCACCAAGTAAGAAAGATAAACTACTTTATTTCCTAGCTGACTTTTGACTTGCCAGGTGACTTTAAGTGGTTCACCTCTTGTTTCCCAATTTGGCTTCTATTCTAATGTAGAAATTCTAAAACTTACTCAAAAAACACCCAGAACAGATTTAATTAAGAGAATACTTTAAACTCAGCTGAACTGTATCCAGGTGAAGAGTCAAAATGTAATACAGAAAGAGAAATAGAAAATTAGGCTCCAGACACAAAGTGTTAAAATTTTTTAAGAAAGATTTTACTACCACAGAGGCAGGTAATACATCTTTTAAGGCATCAGTACTAAGCCTGCCCAGCAAATACTTGGCCAACCTAGAATATTTTGATAGTAAAATAAGGGTACAAGGAATTTTGTACAAAACAAGGAAAAGGCTACATGATCAATAAAAACCCAACAAAATTTTCCCCAAGAGCTGTTAACATTACAAAAAGGCACAAAGCATTACTTAGAGCAAATTAAGACCTAACAGGTCATTTAGAAACTTTCAAACTTCTCAACATTTGATGTTTTACCATTCCATTTTGCTCTACATATCAAAGAGATGGCTTACCTCTAACCCAAACCTCTGATATTCAGTAATCACCCTACGCATAGTTATATGAAGGAAACCACTGCAAAAGAAATGCACAAAGCTTCAGTTTACTCTGGATTCAATATCCTAGGGGAAGACAACAGTTTTCATTTTCTTTTCTTTCTGGGGAACAAAAGCATCAGATAGGAAAATCTGTCCCTTTGGAAAAGGACCAGCCATTTGTTCTTGGGAAGGCCTCTGAAAGAAAGCAGATAAGGGAAAGTGGATATCTGGACTTGCCTGAGAAAAGCCTTTTAGGTCCAACTGTAGCAACTGATTTGAGAGCTGCAACTCATTAAGTGTGTCTCTGATATCACTTCAGATACGAAGATTAGTGGAACATACCATTAGATTGAATCATCAAAAAATTCTCTAAGGTATTTGAACATAGAAGATTTGATGAAGAATTACTCCATTGGCTCAAGCCTGGATGGGCCACTCACAGAGATAAGATATAGACACCTTTTAGACAAGGGCTTTATTCTTCAGAAATGCAAGCTCAAACTGAGAACATTCTGACAACCCGTCAACATTATCATTGGTGTTTATCAGGAGTGTACATATACTCTGTGGGCACTAGCCAAACACATAAAATCTAGTCTCTGCCTTCACAGAGCATACAAATTAAGAAAACATTCCCATCATCCATTTCCATTCTGGAGACTATACATCAGAGAACAGACCTCTTTTTAAAAATGCTACCAGTTTATTTCCTTAAATCCTTATTGATCCAGAAAATAGTGCTCTTCAAGTCTCTGGCTTGAGAAGAGCAGCTACGATTAACCTCTTATGATAATTAAGAGAAGCTGCTGGATATCTTTGCATTGCCTCTAGAAGGATTTAACACTGCTCTAATCTCTCATTTATCAAACTCCTTCACCAGAGGAGTGAAGGGGGCCCTTTTGCTCCTTATTTTATGAGTCTGCCAGAAGTGCACTGGCGATCAAAACTGAATTGAATTCCTCAAAATGCTTTTGGTAAATAAAAGACAGTATTATGCTTATACATATTGCATATTCTGAGCTATCCATCTTAAACTGAGACTCGAAAGAGACTCTGAATTTCCCATTCTTAGAAATCACATGACATATGCAATAAGAACATATGGCCACGAGATAGCTGAGGCTTCAATTTGTACCACAGCCAAGAAAACTAGACACCCAAGTGTATAACTACTAATGAATTAAGGAATAATGCAGAAAAGTTGCTGAGAGAAGGAAAATATAAGAAAACCAAGTTAGACAAATCAGACATTTTAAAGGTATCTGGCAATTGGGTAATATCTAAAAATATTTCCATAAATGTGATAATGAAAGTGATTCAGATTTTGGGGGCACAGAGAGGGAAGCTTCTCAAACTCAGCAGAATTACAACAATTATCAAAGACGATAGAAAAGCTTTTAAAAACACAAATAGGGGACTGCATGCTAACAAATATGAAGCTCTTAAAATCTAGCTCTAAAGTAACAGCCACACAGGTCACTGACATTTAGCAAATGCAATCAAAGAGTCTGAGTATCTGGAAGAACAATAAATACACAAAGCAGATGAGATAAATTCAAGGGTGGTATAATTTGTTGAGGGTGACAGTAAAAAAAAAATTGTATTTTGAAAGTCCATTAAACTTTAAAAGTATCAATATAAATCTATGACCTAATTAATTACACAGTTAAATTAGTACAAATAGATAATACAATTGATTTTATGGCTTCTGGATTTCTATTGGGTTTTTTATTTCCTCTGTTGGTTTTGTCCTCCATTGGGAAGGAAAACTTCAATGGTTTATCTTATAAGCACCAGGTGTGAGTGAACATTCACTGGGCAACTGTACAGGACATAATAGATCCCTCATAACACCTCCCTGTCAAGGCTTTTGTTATAGATCATTGCCAATCTCTGTGAAAACAGGAACCATATTGCAAAGATCAGCAGTCATACAGTTTTCTTTAACAACTTCAAATCCCACATCGTAAGTCTAAGAGGTGTGTGCCAAAGGTGTTATCCAACATACTGAGTAGTAAATAGCAAAAGCCCTCCCCATCAGAGCCTCTCGACTTGGAAGAAATTAGGAAAGCCATTGAAATGAATGTGGAATGGTGTGCAGAACCTTAAGTTTTCACAGTAGAATCTACAAATATAAGACTAGCTACTCCTTATAAAAATATCTGTGCTCCTGCCAAGGGGACTCGCACTCATGGAGTGTGGAGCAGCATAAAGTTTACCTTTCTTATGAAGATAAGGAAAAAGGTCAACCCAGTGCTTGCTACAAACAATAACATGAGTGGGAAGAAAGTAGTGGTTGAGGGAAACAAAACAGGATGGGAAAGGAAAATAAAGAAGGTTTGAGCATGCCTGTGGGCGCACTCTGAGAAACAGCCAAGATTTCCAGAAGAAAGACCCATGGCAGTGGCTAGTATATTTCTCTTGAGTGGATTCAGGTATGGGAGAAGGGAGGGCAAAGGCAGCTAACGTTTACTGAGCACCTACTAAATGGCAGGCTCTGGAATACCATGTGTTTCGATCCTCTCTCTTGTTTCTCATAGCAACCATAAAATTGGTGTCTGGGTTATCGTGTTTGGGTGTATGTGCTCCTCACATCAGCCCTGTGTCCTTGAACTAGAAAGATCACTGTTCTGCCATTTTCTAATCATGTAATCTTGACTGAGTCAGTTCGTGTCTTTAGTTTCCTAATATTTTAAATGGGGAAATAACAGCTGTCCTTGAAGGTATTAGGCACAAATATGGATAAGGTCTTTAGGACAGTGACTGCTCAGAGGTGCTCAGAAATTGTTACTGTTATGAATGAAATTTATGACTACTTAGTAGAAAGCTGGAAGTTGAACCTGGGTTGTCTAACTCTAAAGACTGTTTTTTTCCACTTAGGGGTTTCTCAGCTTGGTTTTTCTCAAGCAGGACTTTTTTTTTTTTTTTTTTTTTTTTTAGATAGACTCTCATGCCAAAGACCCAAACAATCGTTGCTTCCTGTAAGTACTTTCATAAATTTGGGGAGCTATTTTACCCCAATTTTTAATTTTTAGTAAAGTAACTCAACTTGAGAAACTTTTCCCCCATATAAATAACAAGGTTGGAGGGAAGTTGTAAACATGATGAAAGGATCTCACATGTTTTTTGTTCTTGGCTTCAACTTGGTGTGTATCACACTTGGTTGGCTTTTATAATTTATATTCTTGTCTTCTGTGAAAAAATGGCTCTCCAACACAAGGTGAGTGTTTCTATGGGTTCAGGCTCATTTGCACAGTCCCCGAGCAACTGCCAACATGGTGAGCAACATTGTGGTTGCTCCCCAGGTGCTTCTAGAATAAAAAAAAATAATATCTGTCTACTTACTTTACTATGTGCCTGCCAGGCATTGTGGTAAGTGGCTTAGGTAACTGTGGCAGAAACTGCTAATACACACCAACATCTGTGTCCTCCTCTTCTTCCAGGGCAAAAGCTACACTACACTTTGCATTCTGTCATGGTTGGCTGTGGCCAGGTGACTGAGTCCTGGGAACGGGGGGCACAAGTGACATGCACCACTTCCAGGCCTGGCCCCAAAACAAAACCTTTGTGACATACCCTTCTTATGTGCATAGTTCTTGCTCTCTCTTTTCATGAGTGGTTTAATAAAGTGGGCCCGAAGGACCTGGAGGAGAGCAGAACAAGGTAGAAGGTATCAGGATCCTTGAATGACTACAATGGGCAGAGCTATGGACTGAAAGCTAATGTATACCTTTAAAGCAAGATGTACCTGAGTGAAAAGGTCCATCTATCAATGCCCGCTCACCAAACCACTTCCTGTTTATTTAACTGGTAGAGTAGCACCATGTGGTTTATTGGTTAATTGTTGATCCTCACCAGCCAGCCTGTTAGTAATGAAGACATCTGAGTCTCCTGATGTGCCATTTGTTTGAGTTTCTGGCATGGCCATCTCCAATTTTCCATCCTCTCCTTCTTTAAGTCTGAAGTCTACGGTCAGCTCTGTTTACTTCAATTAACATTTACTGTCCCCTTGCCTGGGTTTAGTAACAAGGATGCAAACATGGTTCAGGCCTGGTCTCTGCCCTGGGAACAGAAGAATCTCTTGCCATAAAAGGATCATTGTTCTGTGCCAGCTAGTTCATTCAGTCCTTGAACGTCTTTGTATTTTTTAAATGATAATGACTATACTAACTTTGAGGCCTCATTCTTGAAGGTCCCCTAACTTTCTGTGTCGATAATGCCTGGTGCAAGGGAAATATTTAAGGTATTGAAGACACTCCCCAATCAGAATGGATGCTGATGGTAGAGCTGCAGCATAGTTCTAGAGGCTCCCTACTAAGCCAGGAATTACTGCTTTGGTTGTGTGTGGGATTGTGGGGCAGCCCAGTAGATCCTGGGGGAAGGACCAATGCAGTCAGATAAACAGAGGGGCAGTCGAAGGGATGGGCCAGTACTTCCATATTTTAATGACTGCTGTGTACACGGTGATGCATACTGACAGAATAGTGCCTTGATTTAGAGCAGGTGATGGGAAATCAGACTTGTTAACTTCAACTCCATAGGAAAAGGATTCCACTTTTCCATCTCTGCTGACAGTTGAGCTGTGTAGATCCTGAACCAGAAACACAAGAGGAAAACAACCTGAAAACTGTCTGTTCCCCTGAGCGCTTTCACTTTCCTTTATGAGCATTTCAAGTAGAGCGGCACTCAATAAATGTTGCGGACTAACCAACTGACATTTATTGAATGCCCAGTGTAGACAGAGCATGTTTTGGGAAACTTATAAAGAAAATACAAGTGACCTAATTTAAACTTGCAGTTATTTTGATGATTATTGGAAAAGGCAGCCCTTTGGAGATGCGTATATAAACATAGCTACACCCCAGTGAAATCTTGTGAAGAGATAGGTAACTTCAAACTTAGAGTAAGCATGTTTTGGAGCGTGATTCCTCCCTTTCATCGTTCAAGTTCTGGTCTTCATCAGCTGCCACTGGTAAAGGGTCAGCCAGAATGAAACGCCTGTAACTCGGAACAAACAAACAACCACCTCCCACACCTGAAGAGAAAATCCTCACAATTCTCCCCAACTTGAAACACAAGTTTGTATTTGTGATCTTATTTTGAAGACTGTAAAACTTTCCATCTGCATAAAATATGACACAGCTGCTTCTGAGGAGCAAGCTGCTCCAGCCCCCCACCCCCTGCACACCCCCCAGCCCCTTGTCTTGGTGAAAGCCTACTTGGTAAACTGATCTTTGAGTGCCAGAAATGAATTATACATCCTGAAAGTTGTCAAATGCACAAAGCTTTCTCAAGTAAGCATGATTTACTTAAAGGCAACTCCTTTAATAGTAACCTAAACTGAGACATTCTTTGATTTCTGGCATATCCCTGGTCATGTTAAAAGAAAAATCTTGTAATATTCAAAAAACTCATCAAGTTTTCTTTGTTTTTAAATAATATTTTTTAAACATCCTGATTATTTTTCAGACCAGATAAACACTGTAAAATTAAAAGACACAGAAACACTTGTAACTAAAGCTTATGATTTTATTTGAAAACCACTAAATGAAAATTTTTAATTAGAAAGCAAAGTACTGGAGATAAATGAGACATGATTATGAGTTCTCTTCCTGGTGTTAGATTATGACTTTCAGGGAAAGGAGGTAATAAAAGTGTCGGGACAAAGGTATTTGTCTGACATTGTGTCAGATTTCCGAAGGCCCATGAGCACCTTGAGAAGTAACAGCTGGGAGGAGCAGGCTGAGAGCTTTAGCAGCATTTGGAAAGTTGCCATTATGTCTCCTTAGCTTTCTTAAAAAGCATTCATTTGGTATTTGTCTTTTACTTTTATTAGCTTAAAAAATTTTAGCAGATTGTCACACAAACGACATTATGGGAGATTTTCACAATTTTGTTGATTACTTTTCAAGCCTTTCTTAGTGTTACTTTAATTATTCTAAACAGCATTTTAAAACTGTTTAGATAAATTGAAAATAAGATTCATTCCAAAGAAATATATGGAAAAGATATTCTTAGAGTCAGAATTTTCCAGTGAAAAGAGGACTTACAAATCATCCATTTCAACCCTCTCATTTTACAGCAAGGAGACCTGGAATGACTAAAGCCAAGGTCAGCTAAGAAGGTTCAGTGCATGAACTTAGACTCCTCATGTTTAGTCCAATTTTCTTTCTACTGCTGGCCAACTCCACACTGCTTCTCGTTTTTCATTTCCACTCAGAGGCTGCTCACCATAACTCCCCTGCCTCTTCTCCCCAACTCTGGACAGCAACCAAGCTGTCTTTGGCCCACAACAATACCTGGTGGGTGTCAGAGGCTCGTGGTTCTCTCCCAACAAGGATGTATATGCATTCAGTTGGCTCTCGCCTTTGTATGCTTTCTGTTCTTTCTTTCAATTCTTATCTAATCAATGCAATTGGGGAGCGCCAAATACGTAATTTATAAGTGTTCATAAATTCAGAAATTATATTTAAATCAGGAAACTGTTAAGTTAGACATATTATAGCCATATTAGACATAATAAAGAATTCAAATCTCTTTAAAAATGCTTGTGTCTTTTAGCATTTTCATAGAAGTCTCCTTCTACTGCCTTTAATAAAACCTGTTTCCACTCAAGCATCAGTTTTTAAGATTTAAATTTTTTTTTTTTTTAGAGACAGGGTCTCGCTCTGTCACCCAGGCTGGAGTGCAATGGTGGGATCATAACTCACTATAACCTCAAACACATACATGGGGTCTCAAGTAATCTTCCTGCCTTAGCCTCCCAAGTAGCTGGGACTACAGGCGCATGCCACCACATCCGGCAATTTTTTTGTTTTCGTTTTTTGTAGAGACACAGACAGGGTTTCATTATGTTTCCAAGGCTGGTCTTCTGGCCTCAAGTGATCCTCCCACTTCAGCCTCCCAAAGTGCTAGAATTACAGGCTTGAGCCACCATACCTGGCATTAAAAAAGTTCTTGATCTTTATCCTAATTGCAGATACTTCAACTTTTTTCTTGAACCTTTTGTTCCTTTTGCTGCTTGCTATCTAGAGACATCATGAAAGTCACTTAACCTGTTACTTTGATGGAAAAATGATGATATTATATAAACTCAAGGTTCTCTTTCTGTCTAAAAACTTGTAGTTTCATAATTCCATTTTCATAATACATTAAATGAGGCTTTGTAGCTAAGTCTAGCCATTATTTATAACACTGGTTTTACAACTTTATTTTTAAGCAGAGAAACCTTTTTTCCCTCAAATGATATCTTACAAAGAACTTGAATAAATATAGTAAATATAGGAGGGATTCTCTGGTTGAAACAATGGTTGGAGTCTACCAATTATATATTCATATTAACCTCTATATCTTTAGTCTTTTTTGTTGCTAATTACCGACTGAAATAAGGAAAGATATTTAAAACACACTTGAAGAAGATACATCATCATAATCCAATATCTTTTCATATCAGGAAAATAGAAACCACACTAGCTGATGCAAGCTAAGGAATTTAATACAGAAAACTAGTTACATAGGTGATAGAAGAACTAAGAATCCCAAGACCATGAAGCAATCCAGAGACTGCCAACAGCAAGAAGCCACTAACACCCACAGGGCTAGAGGAATGCAGGGAGGAGGTGGCTTTACTAGATCCAAGAAGCCAGGGCCATCCTGTGGGACCTGGGACCATGGCAAGGGCTGTCCAGTGGAGAGCTGGAACCATGGAGGACATGCAGCCACTGTGGGACAAAGTCCCTTACGCCCAACCATTCTACCCAAAGCATAGAAAGGTGACAATATCTGTCACTTCTCCTATACTTGTCCTTACCCTCCAACATTCTGTCTGTCCCTCCCTGGACAGACTGAATCAGAAGCATATTGGTAAGCAAACCTGGGCAATGCAGTTTATAGAAGGGAAAGGAACAGACATGACAGCAAATAAACAAGACTAGCTCCCTCCTCTTCTATACCTATCATATTGTTCTATACCTATCAAAATAACACTTCAGCTGAAACCAATGTCCAATCTTGCAGAAAATCTGCCAAAATGGAGCATAGAAGATATTATTATGTATAGATTTATGTAATAGGTTTCCAAAGGAAGTTGTTCCATGGGCCAGGAGAAACCTCTGCAAGATTCAGCAGAACCACAATATATAATGAGGTAATGACCTCATGTGATGAACTGTTTGGTCACACCTCAGTCGGCCAAGATCTTAAAAAAAAAAAAAAAAAAAGCCCAATTGCCTTTCTAGCTCCAGTATCTCCTTCTTCATTCAATTTTACTTTTATTGTGCTAAAATATACATAACATCAAATTTACCATTTTAACTATTTTTAGGTGTACAGTTCAGTGGCATTAAGTACATTCACATTGTTGTGCAACCATCACCACCCTCCATTTAATCTTTAATCTCCTAACTTGCAGTGAGCGCACGAATACTCAACACAGCAAAGACTGAACTTCAAGTTGCTTTCTAAATCCTTCTCTCTTGATAACTTTATTAGCCACGTGTTTCTCAAGAATGGAGCCTTGACATTATTACCTAAAAGTGCCTGTCTATCCACCCCACTCCTGCTTACCTCTGTCCAACCTGTATCTTGGCCTTGTCAAGTCACAAAGGTAGACACGTAGACACACACACACATGCATACACATAGAGCCTCTTCTCTTTTTTCTTCCTTCGGCTAAAAACTCCTTTCTGTAAGTGGTTTGGCTCTGTTACTTTCTGCCTAAGCAACTGCCCTTGCCTTCAGTTCACATCTTTAAGCCCTTTGCATGAAGTTTCCCTAGCTCCTCATCAAATTTCCTTCTCTAATCTTTGGTACTTTCTAACTCAGTTCAGTACAGCACTGCAAGTACTGACCATACATGTACTATGTGTCTTCTGATCATGTTTTGTTCCCTGAAAAATGGCATGGACAAGGAGCTTAGGGTCTTGGCAGCTGAGTTTGGGTATTCGAAAATAAAAGTATGTGACAAATAGAGGATGCAGGATCAAGCATAGTGAGGTGAAAACTGAGTACCACCAAGAATCAAAAATCAATGACTAGAACAAGGGCTATGGCCACAACAGCCTAGGTTCAAATTCTGGCTTTGCCTTTTACTAACTACATGACCTTGGGTGCTTCGCTTAACCACCTTAAGCTTTGGTTTTCTCATCCGTAAGATGGTGATAACATACACATTGCCTCTAAGGCTACTGTGTGGACTAGGTGGGAGGCTGCATGTGTTAGCTCAGTGCCTGGCATATAGGAGGTGCTGCATGAATGTCCCCTATCATTACTGACCTCCACTCTCATTCTCGGCACAGAGACAGACTGATGGTAGCCAACATTACTGGAGTCTTCAGGCGGGAGGCAGGCTTTGAGATGGGTGTTGGATATGTGCTTCAAGACTTGAATAGAGGACTTTGAATGCCAGAAAAGGTAGGTATGAGTTATGGTTGCTTAAGTAGTTTAGATATTAAATGAGGGCAGTATTTTAGGATCAGAACTTGGATTAATTTTTTAAATTGCAAAGAAAATGCAGGCATTTTGATAGAAAATCACTGTCACTGTTTTGGCCATGATCTTTCCACAAAGGATCCTTTGGCTCCTCAGATCTTTCTTTTCACTTCCAATTCTCCAACTTCATTAAGAAGTGTGGATAAATAAAGGACTAAAACTCAGCAGACTGCTTCAGGTTAAAGAGAGGCTTTGCCAAATACCCTTTATTTCTATGAGGTATAAATTGAGAGTCCACTTGGAGGACTTTTACAAACAAATAGAGCCACTTACCCAAATCCTACAAATTATCACTGATATCCATTCAAGTTCATTTCCCCTCCCAAGTGTATGGTCATATTTATGGGCTAAACTTGGAAAAAAAATCATAATGATATTGTTAGTCCAGGAAGTGGATGCTGGATGATTGGTTCAAGAAGATGTCATATAAGATACTCAGCAGAGTTCACACAAAGATTCTGTGCTGTCTCTTCCCTCACATGTAGGTGTTTACACCACATAAAATTCACTCCTTTAAGTAATCCCACTCTACGTTCAGAATGAAATGCTTTCCTACTGTAAAAATGGTGTCATCCAAACACCCACGATAGCTTGGATGTCTGCTTTAAGACTAATGAGTTTGCCAGTTTGTGTAGGCCCATGTATTTATACTTTAGCAAAAGTACTGTAGTTTTGTTTCTGAAATTTTGTTCCTTTCTTCTATAAGCAGAAATGCGAGAACCCAAGAAAGATAATCTTTAAAGTTTTTACTAAGTTAAAGGGAAACAATTCTCTTAGTTTCACTAATTAGGGCCATCTAACTTTGTTTAGATAAGCATTCCAGATAGGAAATAAGTTCAAAAAAAAAAAAAGAATACATAAAAGCATACAGATTGGTTAGATAGAAGGGAAGAGGGATAAAAGGAGGAAGTCAGGATAAATATTATTTTTCCTTCAATGGGAGTATTTTAAAGCTAAATGCCTTCAAGAGTTACGTAAAATATTAATGATTGTAGCCATTTGAGAAAAGTACAACCTGAATATGTATTTTTTTATCGGTCAAACAGGAGTCAGGGTATTTGTGAGTACCCTTTGTACTACTCCAAGATTGTTATTAAAAAATAAGCATACTGGAAACTATAATACTATCATGTGCCGACTATCCATGCATGCTAGCAAATAATAATTGTGAATATTTATTACCAATCCACTGAATCAGAAATAGGTCACAATTTCAAAAACAGCTTTTTTTAAATCATTGTGCAAGATTAATTCCCCTTTATTAAATTTAGTTCCTAAAAGAGAATTGTCTTATCTGACTGCATTATAAAAACAAAACATTTCATATGTGGCAGTGCCAGGAACGTGGCCATAGGAGATGAGGTGGCGGGCCCAGTGGACCACCACGGATGGGGGGTTCACAGCATCAGGAGCTAACGTGTATGCTCATCTGGCTTCTCAATCAAAATCCCCCTGCAAGGCAACAGTGTGGCAGAATGCAAATGGGAAATAAAGGTACAGCAGAGCTTGTTCTCTTCTATCGCAGAAAATGAAAGAAAGCACAGGATGAGAGTTTAGCATGGGCATACATGCTACTAGCATGAAGTGTTCTCTTTCTTTATACCCTGCTCTCAGGATGGGTGAATCCATTTATTGGGGGTTCTTCTTATATTAAACACTAATGAAGGCTGGGCACAGTGGCTCACGCCTGTAATCCTAGCACTGTGGGAGGCCGAGGCGGGCGGATCGTTCTAAGCTCAGGAGTTAGAGACCAGCCTGAGCAAGAGCGAGACCCCGTCTCTACCAAAAATAGAAAGAAATTAACTGGACGGCTAAAAATATATATAGAAAAAATTAGCCGGGCATGGTGGTGCATGTCTGTAGTCCCAGCTACTCGGGAGGCTGAGGCAGTAGGATTGCTCAAGCCCAGGAGTTTGAGGTTGCTGTGAGCTAGGCTGATGCCATGGCACTTGCCCCAGGCAAGAGAGTGAGACTCTGTCTCCAAAAAAACAAAACAAAACAAAAAAACACTAATGAGGAGCCAAATAATGTACAGAGAGTTTCAGATTTAAGCCCGATGCTATCAAATACCTGGAAAGTTGACATAAACAAAAATGGAATACCAGCATTACTCAAATTAAAATTTTAATAATAAAAAATTTTTCACAATAAATCTAAAAATCACATACCCACGCAAGTTACCTCTCCCTATCCAATGTATACTGTGATTGGCTACCAAAGAGAGGAGGTAGAGAGACAGACACACAGACACACCTTTTATTGTTGTAGCTTCTAAAACTTGAATGTTATCTAGAGACCTCCATCTTAACCAAGTCCCCTATGGCTTCTCCTCCTGTTACTAGAGATCTACCAACATTTTATTGGCAGCTGAGAGGGGTATCCTCAGGGCTGGCTGAATTTGGTATTACCAAACAGCCTGAGAAGGAAAGAGTCACCTGAAAGAGACGAAATTTTACCACACCTTTTGACATATTATGTAAATTTTAAGGAGCCTGATAAATATTCCATAAAAATAGACATCACTTCTAAGTGCAAGAGATTTATTAGAAAGGAGGCAGAGGTATCGTTTTCGGGATTAGGGATCATTTCAAAGCTAAATCAGTAAGGAACATATCTGAGGTTGCCCAGTACTCCAGGGGAGTACTTTCAGAGATCAGCTAATGTACACGTTGACTACAGAAGACCTTCCTGTGAAGAGGCAACTAAGGAAGCAACCACTGTTTCCTCTAAATAATTCAATATCATACCTCCAGAACTTTTAACGTTCAAATCGTTTCCCTATAGAAGATATAAATTGGTATAAGCAATTAAGCTGTAAAAATACCAATTTAATTTCATGAAATCTGTTTGAAATAGAAGCAATTTAAGTGGAAGGACTGTGTCACAGATTCCTTGAGGAATTCTGGGCACCAGATTCACCTTCCATGATTTTATTTATTTCTACCTAGCAAGGATTCTTGAGAATAAATGCTGATGCTCCTAACAATTGAGTAAAGGGAAAGGTGTAAACATGGAATGCTTTACACTTTTCATACATTAATGCTTTCATAAGTTATAAAGTGTGATTATAAATAATCTCGAATTAAATCCTTATGAATATAAATGTATAATGTCAGCTTTATTTGGCTTAGAGAGAGGAAGAAAAATTAGTGATAGCTATATGTTATTAATGTATGCTATTAACAAACAGGCATATATTTTTAAATATTTTTATTTTTATAGATTTATGGGGTACATGTGCAGATTTATGACATGGATATATTATGCAGTGGTGAAGTCTGGGCTTTTTGTGTAACCCTCAGCCAATTAGTGTATGTAGTATCTATTAGGTAATTTCTCATCCCACATCTCCCTCTCACCCTCCCGTTTCTCCAATGTCTATTATTCCACTCTCTACGTCCATGTGTCCTCATTTAGCTCCCACTTGTAAGTGAGAACATGCGGTATTTGTCTTTCTGTGTCTGAGTTGTTTCACTTAAGATAATGGCCTCCAGTTCCATCCATGTTGCTGCAAAAGACATGATTTCATTCTTTTTTTTATGTAAAACAGGCAATATTATTATAATGAAAAATTTAGGAGAAAAAAAATCCAAATTTAATCATTCCCCCAACTTGCATTGCTACTTATACCCCAACAGGCCACGCACTGCAAGACGCCGGGGCACCATTCACACAAATTATTACATGAACGATACTCCTGACACTTAAACAAAGATGCACAGAGGCTGGGCACAGTGGCTCACGCCCGTAATCCTAGCACTCTGGGACGCTGAGGTGGGAGGATCGCTTGAGGTCAGGAGTTCAAGACCAGCCTGAGCAAGAATGAGACCCTGTCTCTGCTAATAATAGAAAAATTAGTTGGGCACAGTGGCGCGCACCTGTAGTCCCAGCTACTTGGGAGGCTGAGGCAGGAGGATCACTTTAACTCAGGAGTTTGAGGTTGCAGTGAGCTACAATGATGCCACTGCACTTTAGGTGGAGTGACAGAGAGAGATTCTGTCTCAAAAAAAAAAAAACAGAAAGAAAGATGCACAGAGCATATAGTTTGTTACTGTTTAAAGTAAACTTACTATCATTTCATTCTGCTGATACAAATTTAGATTGAGATTTAAGGAAGAATTCAATAATTTAATTTCATCAAGGTAGATAGCGTGCTTGATGTAGTCCCTTACAAATCTTTAGGGAGCCTGCTTTTGTTTTTATGTTACATTTTACCTTTGAGAATATTCTCAGCATTAGGCAGGCATCACCCACCCAAACTGGATCTTCCTCCTAAAGTAAGCCACAGAAATAGATGTCTTTATTAGAGCCAATCCCATCTTCCTCATCTTTAGCACCTGTACTTTCTTTCACCATTTACCACAGGAATAATATTAAAAGCTATTTATATTTTCTTACATAGTACACTGCTATTTTCTCAACAGCATGAAAATCCAATGAAAACCAAACCAGACAGACATTTCATTCTTTCTTTAGCCCACAGACCTCTCTCCTGTAGAGGCAGGTTTTGTTTATGTGTTTGCTTTCTTCAACAGCTGTCTTTCATATAAGCTTGTAGCAGTGGCCCCCAACCTTTTTGGCCCCAGAGACCACTTTCATGGAAGAAGATAATTTTTCCATGGATGGGGCAGGGTCGCGGAGCTCAGGTGGTGATATGAGCGATGGGGAGCGGCTGTAACTACAGTAAATAGAGATGAAGCTTCTTGCTTGCCCGTTCACCTCCCGCTGTGCGGCCCCCGGTTCCTAAGTTTCACAGAAGACAATTTTTCCACGCAAGGTGGGGTGGGAGTGGGGTGGCAGCAGAGCTCTGCGGCCTGGGGTTTGGGGACTGCAGGGCTAGAGGATTGGGCTTAGGTCCTGTACATTGTATTTCCTGCCCACCTGGCACAGTAGCTATTTAATTCAAAAATACTTTTGGATGGGTGAAGCCTACCCTAAATCACTTACTGGCTTCAGGCTGTTTATGATTATTTTACATACTGCATGATTTCTGGAAATTAGTCTGCACTTTGCTAGATCTCAAAATTTAGTTTTGTAAATTGGTATTTATATTTTACTTGATAAACTAAGAAGGCACAGCCTCGGTGCCCGCATATTGCTACATTACAAAAAATCATAGCCATGAGCATTTTCAAACAAATTTAAACCTTATAAGGAAGGGAACTTCCGCTTATTAAGAGAGAACCAGGATAAAGAATTCAGAAAACATATGCTTTTAGGGAGGGTGAGAGGAGGCAGTAGAAAACGAAACTTAAAATGCTTTGGGTACAAATTCCCCCAAGGGAGTATAATCCAAACGGAACTGAGCAACGCCCACCAGCCCCTGGCTCTGCCAACAGCTCCCCCTTCAGAGAAGAGCTTTGCCAATGGTTTTTACCTCTGGCACAAAGACCAGTTACAAAATGGACCTACTATTCCCAATCCCAGGCTTTCTAAATAACAAATAAGCAAGGAAGAAAAAAGCCTTCATAAGCGGATCACCATCTGTGTTGAGGAACAAATTTACGCCAATGAAATGGTACTACAAGATTATAAACATTCTTGAAGTCTCCGTGCCTTGATCAAAAGTACTGGGTGAAAGCCAAATTTGGAAACAGAAAGCAGGCTGAAGCCAATGTTTGTGGTCTTTATCATTCGCTGCTATATCGGTTATAGGTAATGCTGGACATAGTGTCAACGTGAAGTTAATGAAGCCTTTGAGATCTGAGCAAGTGGCTGGCGGTAACAAATCAGGCCACAGGGAACCGAGATGTGCAAACAGAGGTTAAATGTGAGATCTTCAAAGACGAAGGAGCTCAAGAAATTACAGAGAAAAATGTAGAAGGGGAGCTGGGGCAAAGGACAATCAAAGCCCCAACAAAGCCCTTTCTCATAATTTCCCTCATCTCACAAATGTCTCCAAATTTACTGGGTGCAATATGGCTTATTTGAAAAGATTTTTCTGAGCATGAAAACTTAGAGCCATAGTTATCACAGAGTCAATGCTTTAGTTTATAACAAATAAAGAAATGAAAACTCTTATTTAGAATAGGACCAAGTGTCTCTGCTGTTCTCTTTTAGCATTACTTCTTGGGGCAAATCTTAGAGCTTTTCCTGAAAACAATAACCCTACCCAGCTGTGCTTCATGCTCTCTAAGAATCTTTCAAAGTCAGGGCATGGAGGTATGGGCAGAATTACCCCCAAAAAGGAGATTAATCAAATCCAGAAGGAACAAATACATAAAATATAGGAAAGGTATAGCTTGAATAGAATTCCTTGGGAATTCTATTGTCAGGTCTCAACCATCAGCAGAAAGCTTTTCTATTATCAGGAAAGATTCAGAAAAAAACATTCAAACATACTAGAATGAACACTTAAAAAGCTTATCCTCAATAACCATCAAGTTTAAAGATCTCTCCTAATGAGAATCTATCCTTTCTTCTAAGTTGCTTAATTTAGTTTTAGAAGATAATGGCTGATACATTTTTACTTTCACATCTGCAGGTTATTTCCAAAAATCTGGCTTAAATAGTAATGACCTAAGGCTAAAATCAAGATTCTGAAGATTCCCAAGGTTATGTAAATGACTGCTGTGTGGGCAGAATCCCTTAAGCTCTAACTCAAAATCAGTCAGGATTGGTAAAATAATTTCTTTTTCTTTTACTCTGACAATTTTCATGAAAAGGAAATCATTAAGATTTCATCTGGGGTTCTAGATAAATATTGAAATTATTATAGCTATTTAATTAAAGATTTTTGGATAGACGTTTATAGAAATGTTTCCTATGATCAGTATGTGCATTTAGTTGATTTATAAAAATAACCCCTCTGAAGTGTTGTTTAACCTTTCATAAAAATCTTTAATTATTTGTTACAACAGAATATAACGAGATGAGCTGCTTTTATATTCCTGCTGCAATTGGAGGTAGACACATCTGTAGACTCTGCAAAGACAAATGCAGAATTCCTGGATGCTGGGGAAACTGCCATTTAGCTCAAGGCTTCCTCACTGTCACTTCATGAGAAATCTTAAGTCTATAACTGTTCATTAACTTAAAAGCATAATTTTTTATTGTTTAACCAAAATTCCAGGGAGGATAGCATATAAATTGAGAAAAAATAGAAACCTGGCTACACAGAGTTCTTAAATAAACTTAACAGCTGCCCCAAGACAGAATATTTAAGTAAATGTACATTAAACTCTTACCACTAGACACATACATCTTTTCCCTATAGTGTGTAGGGAGACCAGTTCCAACAGAAGAAGGCCTTGAAGGATGTTATTACCCATTCTCCATCTATTAATAGAATAATGCAGTAGTCAAAAGACTTTCAAAAGATAAAAGCATCATTCTCTCTAAAGTTTTTGGACTCAAGCCCAAATCACAGTCATATTTTCATATTTGTCAGCTCAAAGAGACTCTTTTATAATAGCAAATAAAAATTAAGTGTTCACACTGGGCTTCAAAGCAAAATTCTTCCAGTGATGATGCATAAAGCACAGTATACATCTTTCTTTAGGAAGGTTTACTGCCTCAAATTCAATATTCAAACTGGTAACATCACAGAGTTAAAACATACTGGGACAATGACTGCTAAGATCTGATTTAAAAAAATTAGGCTAATTATGCAGAAAAGAGTTCTCACATGGTGAATCCAGAGCCCTTTCCCAGAGGTGGCATTTTTCAGAAATGTCCTTAATAAAGACAAGGAAGTGAAGAGTGAACAGGGATAAAGAGAGGAGGGTGGATCCCAATTAAGACTCCTTTACCACTTGGGGGGGGGGTGCAGGGCAGTCTCAGAGTAAAGAACTGCACCACTTAATAAACTACTGTAAAAAACCTATTAAATAATACTAGTCCATTGGGTGTTACTTGCTTCTTGGTAAACATACTCACATCCTAACACTTTTTGTTGAATTACTTTCCCACTTACTGAAGATGCCGTTTTCTTTACACCCACTCTCATCCAGGAGCGGTGTCTGCTGATAAGCAGATATATATACGTGCTCATGACGCATGCAAGCAGTGATAAGTTGTTGACTTAAATAATTTTAAATTATTGACCAAAAACAAAATCAATATCAGCAGAATCCTATTTAGCTACTAGCTGACAAAACGGTAGAAAAGAAAGCCTGTCCTCTTTAGAGGTGTCTAGCACACATAATTCTTTTGTTTTAGCAGTGGACTTTTACGTTTCCCCACAGAAACACATCTGGAAATATCCAAAACCTCAGGGCCTGGGGTAGTGCAAAGCAGACAATAATCTCTCAAGGAGTTGTTGAGAGAAATCCTTTGAAACATGGTTGAACGTCTTCTGGATTCCGGGTAAACTTGGAGGTCCAGAGGGCCAAGTGACAGCGGGAGGAATTTCTTGGCATCTGACGTGCATGTTGATAGCCAGATTCCCCCCAAAGCGAACAACAACCGCAAATCCTAGATAATCTCAGAGACATATTCGTAATCTCAGAGAAAGGGAAAAAAACAGAAAAGCAAGAAATCGTTTAAGAAAGAAGTCGTTTTCAGAGAGGGGTACATATACAGATTCAAAAATCCAGTATTTCTGTATATAAATATCTTCATGTTAGGCCTCTTTTCTTAGAAATAATGATTATAAATAAGTAGCTGAGGCAAACTACCGTTCGCTTCACACTTGCACATGTTTAGTGCTTTACGTTTTTTGTGCATCTATCCTTAACTTTATGAGGTAGCTGTGATTTTGCCCATGTCACAGTTTAACAATGCTCTGAGAGAGGTTAAACGATTTGCTCAAGGCCACATGGCTAGAAAGTGGGAAAGCTGAGTTTTAAATCCAGATCCATCTGATTCTAAAACCTACATTCATAACTACTGTACAACTGTCTAGATCGGAAGATCAGAGTATTGGAGCAATTGCACGGAGTTGGGCCAACTTGAGGTTCAGTCCTGGCTTAGCCATTTGCTATCTGTATAATACGGAGCAAGCTTTTGCATCACTATCTGAATCCTATCTTTCAGGATTGTTGTGGGAATTAGAAACAACATTTTTAAAATATCTGATAGCTGCTAGCTATTGCTGTTGTTGATACTGTCATTATTATTACATGGAATGTGGAATTTTGAAATTCATTTGAGGTTGACCAACCAGTTTTCTCAATTTATCCGTGTATTTTATCTGCGTATAACCCGAGGACAGAGCCAGTTAAGCAGTAAGAGTTTGTCTGCTGGGGTTGGCTGGAGCAAAAGCTGAGAGCAGAACTCTCGTCTCCTGTTTCCTTGCCCAGTACTATTTCTCCCACTCTCTGCTACCTCTCATTTGTTTTACTTTAAAAAGACTAAACTAATTCCAAACACTGCTAATCAAATCCAAACCAAATAAGGAAAGAAACTGTTCCTCCTTTGCAGGGAACCATAAAATAGGAATGCAGAAAACACATGCTTTTGGAAAATAATCAACAGAAAAACTCAATACTCTTTGGGTACAAATTCCCCCAAGGGAATACAGACCTGACAGAACTGAAAAAAACACCCACTGGTCGTGAACCCTGCCAAGAGTTCTCACTCCCTGGAGGCTCAATGTCAATGGCTTTCACCTCTGGCATGGTGACCAATTACAAAATGGGCCTTCTACTCCTAACCACAGATGTCCTACATGACAAATTAAGTGTCCAAGAGATAAAAGGTTATCGGGGAATAAGTACAAAATACACATACACACACACATAGCCTGACGTGGGGTTTAAAAAAGTCTCATTTGGTTTTCAGCACGTTTACACTGGTTTTCTTTTCTAGGATAACTCTTACGTCAGTAGTTTAAATAATGTTTAACACTTGAGAAAAAAGCCCCAAATGGAAGTGCAAAATAAGCATAGTCATGTGTCACATAACAATGTTTTGGTCAAGAGAGATCACATATACAATAGTGGTCCCATGAGATTATCATACTGTATTTTTACTACACCTTTTCTATGTTTAGATACACAAATACTTTCCATTGTGCTACAGTTGCCTACAGTATTCAGTACAGTAACATGCTGTGCAGGTTTGTAGCCTGGGTGCCGCACGCCATACCATATAGCCTAGGTGTGTAGTAGGTTATACCATCCAGGTGTGTATAAATACAATCTGTGATGTTTACACAACCACAAAATCACCTAACGATACATTTCTCAGAACATATCCCTGTCATTAAGCGATGCATGACTGTATCAAAATAACAGTAACACCAACCATGTCCCCCCAACAAAAAAAGGGAGATGGGTGGGTGTGGGGCACTTTAACGGACTTCCCAGTCCAAACATTATACAACTGGTATAACCATATCATTATATCATTACCACTCTGGGGTAAACAATTTCCATGGTCATTCTTATCAAGGTCTGAACAGTGCTCATATTCATTCTCATGAGAGTAGAAATAACAGTGTTCATTATCAGAGACACATAATACTAAAACGCTGAAATAATTTTCTCTCAATCCAGAGGCTTATTAAAACTTAATACTTATTAAAACTTAATACCTTCAAATAATATGGCATTCCAAATTTAGAGGAATCTACAAACATGAAAAATGCTTTATTTTGCTTTCATTTGTATGTCTCTTCTAATTTTTTTTTTGAGTTATAAAAGGTGATTCATCCATATTTCTCCTTGATTAACATTCTGCTAAAAAAAAAAAAGTCAACAATATTTAACTGGTTTATAGTGTCCTGTGAATTCAATAATATTTAGTGAGCAACTGAACTATATAGTACTAATACTACATACTTACTTTAGGGGACCTCTCTACCACATGTATGGATAAATACTCTTACTTTTTTATACAAAGAATTAAGAAATCAAATTACATTTCCAAAATAGCTTACACACATTTTCCTTTAAGTACCTTCACCTTTCCTTTCAAGCAGGGAACTATTATTTTCTAGTAACATTTCTTATGAAAGTATTATCTATCTTCTGTCTCTTCCCATAGTCTTATGTTTCACGCTAATGCATGCATTTCAGTTTCCATTTTATTGACATTACACTTGGTTACTAATGCTATTAAAGTTTTTCTTTTCACAAATTTTTGGACTGAGGAAAATATTCAGTCACGATATTTCAATTTTGCAAATAAAAAGTTAGATACTATTTCACTCCCTATTCCAATGTTCCTTACATTTGAAAAATGTGGATTAATAATCATAAAAGACTAAATTTAAGCAATATGATTCTAACAAGAACAGAAATCTGTAATTTAGATGTTACCCAGAAAACAGAATGTTTATTTTTGCTTGAAAATAAAACAAAGTCCTTAATTTTTTAAACTAGCACTACTTAATTCCCATAGGAATGTAGCAGATTTGCCTTTTCTTAATTTGTAAAATGAAAAAAAAACAAACCCCAAACCGATAACCTTTCTCTCTACCTTTGAGCAGTTTAATAAAATCAAACTTTGAAAGAGATCAAGAGTAGGAATCAAAGTTCCAAAGATAGAAAAGAAAAAGCCAATTATTCTGGTGGGAGTTACACATACTTGAAGAATTTTTCCTCAATATGACATAGAATTAATAGGCATTCACTCATTATGCGTATTCTAGTATAACATTAAATGTCCATAGGTAAATTTCTACAGACACATAACTCATATGTCATGCTTCTATGTTTAACAAAGAACAATCATGGATTTTTTAAAAAGGAGAGAAGGAAACATACACACTCACTTATGCTTATAACTTCCGGAACTTTTATGTTTAATATGAAAAATAGAAAAAGCGTTTCTAAAATGATGTCAATTCTTTCGAACTTCTAATAATTTGAATGTACATTTAACAGCAAATAGTTTAATGATCACATCATGGAGCTGACTTAATTCTCAAAACGTCTTTGTAGTTTTATTGTTCTGTAAAAACAAACTGTTTTATCGAAAATTGTACTAGGTCAAACTTTTACAAGAAAAAAGTTTATTATATTGCTCATTAAAGCTTACCAATTAATTACCAAGTTTAGTCAATGAGGTTCCTTTGAACTGCCTGTGAGATGAATATTTTATTACTTATTTTTATAATGAATAGATTTGAGAGATTTTTACCCTACAAAATGCCAATGGTTTATTTCACGATGTTATTTATTTGTTAAACCAAAGCATTAGTCATTCTTTTCTTCTAATTTTCTCCCCCTTCTGTTTTCTCTTTACTGCTGTATGAGTTTTTTAAAAAAAGAATATTTAAAATATGAAGAAATCTAACTTTATGCATCATTAAGCCATGGCTAAATTCACAATAAAATGTGCCTACGATCCTTAAAAAAAGGATTATGTATACAGAATTACATGGAAAACTTGCTGTTCTTAGAGAGGAACAGAATGGAACAGATAATAAATACATTCCCACATCTGAGGTAGATTTTTCTTTTTACAGGAGGTCAAGTAAGTTCACGTAGAAAAACTCTGCAGAATGAACCTGTCATTAAAAATAAATGAAGCAAGGATTATTGGGTTTAAATCATTTTATTAAGAGTCAAAAAAGTTTTTCTAGGGCTTTAACCAAGTACATGAAGATAAGTGATGCCCACTTTTGGTTTTGCCAAAGAACACTATTCTTTTCACAAACTACGAATTCACTTATGAATTCACTCAGTGGCTCTGGCAGAAGGAATATCAACCTGGGTCAATTTCCATAATAAGAACCCACAGAATATTTGCCAGTCCACTTTGTGTCTGAACTATTGGGTAACAGCAGGCATTGCATGTTTCTGATGGGGCACTTCTTTGAGTTGTCAGTGGTTTCTCTCTTTCTTCTCCTCCTTTCCATCCCCTCCCCTCCACCTGGTGGGGGACCCACCTCTCCACAGGGGGCTCACTTTTGATTGTCTCCAACATTAGAAAAGGAAGTCAGAGAGCTAGGCAAGGGCTGGATCACTTAAGGCCTGGGCCAAAGAGCTATTTACTCTAAGTGTGATGAGAAACCACTGCAGGGTTTTGAGAAGGGAAGTGGTATGATCTGGTTTACATATTTAAAAGAGCTGTATAAAAATTATAGAGCAGCAACAGTGGAAGCAGAGAGGCTAGATGGGAAGCATTTACAAGAGTCGAGAATGGCTTTTGGACTAGAGTGGTAATACTCTAGACAGGTTTAGGATATATTTTGAGGATAAAGACAACTGATCTTGCTCATGCAGGCAATTAGAGAAACCGGTGCCGTGGAATTAGGAAAATGGGAGGAGGGAAAAGGAAGGAAAGGATGCTACTTGTACTGAGATGGAAAACACTGGAAGAGGAGTTGGGTTGGAACTTGTGTGGGTGGGGGGACTTCAGAAATCTTTTGGCCTTAAATGTAAAATGCCATCAGACATACTAGTGGGGCAACTGCAGAAGCACAGGAACAGCTTGGAGCTCAGTAGAGAACTTTGGCTAGAGACGTAAGTGTGGAAATCATCAGTGTATAGTTTATTTAAAACCATGAGAAAGGTGAGATCACCTAAGATATGAGTGTAGATGAAGGAAGAGGTCCAAGAAACGAGGCCCTCATTCCGACATTTACACATCAGGACATGTGTCTGAGCAGTAGCAGCCAGTGAAGAAAGTACTTTAGGAAAGAAGGATAGATTTACCGCGGACTGCTCAGTAGTTGAGTCATTAGAGAACTGATTGGCTTGGCTTCCAGAGGGAAAATGGGAGGTGAGGAAATGGAGGCAATGAAGAGAGAGTAAGTATTCTTTCCATGAGTTTTACTACAAATATGTACTTGCAGAGTCAAGAAAGGTGCTGCTGGAGCAGGGCTGGAGGGGAGGACAAGAAAGGATTTTTAAAAATTTTAATAGGTCTGATCAGTCAGGAGTATTTAGAATTTATGGGGGGCCAGGTACGGTGGCTCACACCTGTAATGCCAGCATTTTGGGAGGCCCAGGCAGGAGAATTGCTTGAGGCCAGGAGTTCGACATAAGCTCGAGCAACACAGTGAGACTCTTTCTCTGCAAAAAATTTAAAGAATTTAACAGGCCATATAATCGCACATTTGTATCCTGATTGGAATGATCCCCATAGAGAAGGGAAAAAAAATTGATGATGTCAGAAAGAAAATGTAAAATCAGTCGGTGAAAGGAAAAGGGACACAGTAAGACAATGGGAGTGGAAGGCTAGTAGATTTGGTTCAGGGAAGACAAGGGTTCTTTTTGGATGAGTTTTTATTTCTCAGTGAAATATGGAGTAGGATCATCCACTGAGAAGGGGGAAGTGATGTTGAAGGTTTGAGACAGGAGGAGAAACTACGAACCAGTCTTCCTCAGAGAACTGACCAGGGCAACGTGGGAAGACTGCCAGGAAAGTAAGGGCCATGTGAGTCTTTATCAGTTTAATGAGAAGCCAGTCAGGACTGTTGATTTTTCCTCCTGTCTTGTTAGTTATTCATGTGCAGGTGTGGAGTAAATGAGTTGAAAAGACAGGAAGTGATTGTCAAAGATAGAGCTTGAAAAATGAGGTTTTACAGGTGGTATAGCTACTTGTAATGACAAGGTCTAGCCGAGAACCGCCTCAGAGTGAGTGGCTGAGGCAGAGTGAAAGAAAGAATGTTGGAAGGAAGGAGCTCAAGGAACTGAGTGTCTGGGAGCTGGATGGATTTTCTACCTGGGGGCTGGAGTTTCCAAGAATGACAGGCTGAGCCCATGGGAAAAAGAAGAGTGAAACCAGGTATTCAAAAGCTTCAATGAACGATGGACAGGAGATTGTAGAACAAGTGTCCAGGAGTGTAGCAGGAAGAATTGTATTATATGATGGCTTATAACTCAAAGGAAATGGGATTTTTAATTGGAAGCGAAATGGCCTGGAAGTGGCAAGAAAGACACTTACCTTGACTCTGGGCTCCACGTATATGGGTACGGGATATAAAAATCACGAAGGGATTAACAAAACAAGGAAAGGATGGAAAATGAACTAAGGTCCTTACAGGGATCTTACAGGGCCTCTGACCTATATGAAACGCCACCATGCCTGGCACAGAGCCAAACATATGATAGGATTTGAACAAATACTTGGGTTTTAACTAAAAGGAGTTTTAAGGTATTATCAGTGCTACAGACAAAGAGTCTAGATATGAGGCTTTAGGAAAAGCCCGCAAAGGAGTGTTTAAATGGTTTCAGCAAGAGACTTGGAATATATGAGGAAAGGATGAAATAAAGAAATGACCTAATCCCCGCTGCACTATCAGCTATTTTCTATCCTAGTATCTTATCCTTTTCCTTGATTTCTTTGCCAATTGTCTGTCTTCCAGAATCACTAATTTTTTGATTCACTAGAAATTCATCAGCTAAGAAACTATATTAATATTTCTTTTGCTCATCACTGTATACCTAAGGCCTAGCAAAGTGTCTTGCAAATATAAATGCCCCCAGAATATCAAATGAATAAAAAAGAGGTGAGAAGAGCATGGTTAGGAGGCTCGTTTAAGTTACATTGTCCAGAGAAAGGCCAATATGAGTTCAATACTTCTATGAATCCCTTCTTTGGGATGTAATTGAGACTTTGAAAGGAAGGGGTGAAACACAAATGCTGAATATTGATTCCTGGGCAACAGATCAGGAAGGCTGTAATCTTTTGAGCACAGGACTAAATATCATTCAACTGAGGAATAAGTTTGGAATGGTCAAGAGTGATGTGGGTCAGTTCCCTCTTATCTGTTCCCCCATCTTCAAAGTTCTGTCTCATGTGACCTTATCCCTAAGACAACTCTATTCTGTTCACAGTTGTCTCCCATGTTCTCCACTTTCCGATCTAACAGACTATGACTATTTCCACTGTACTTCTAGCTTCTGCACTACCATTACCTTGCAGCTGTGAACGCAGACATATTTACTGTTTACTGCGTATGCACATGTGAGTTAAGACGTACATCGACATCAGACGGTTTATCTTTTAGATTATAAACTCTTAGAAGCCGGGGTTTATATTCTCCTTAATGTAATCATTGGTTAGTTAACTCAGTTTGTTTAGGCCAAGGTTGAGGGTTTAACCTCCAAATGGATTATTTAATTTTGTTTTGCTTCACTGCCTTAAGCTACCCCCAAACTCAGGCATTCTCAGCACACTGAAAAGTGTTAAATAGAGACAGAATAGTAGTAGGAAAAAAAATTCACATTTGAATCAAAATTTCCAACTTTACTATTGCAAACACCATATGTTAAAAAGAACAGCAATGACATTCCAAAGCACCTGAAAAATGAGTTGAGAAAACAAAAAGGTTTACATAATCTAAAATTCCCGACTGCAGAAATATGTAAACATATATTTAAACTTGAAATGTATGGCCGTTCCTATTAAATGTAAAGTCAAATAAATTTATGTTAAGTAAAAAGTAGTCTTCTCATTCCACTAACTATAAACACAGAAGTTTAGGGCTGGGAAGAAGCGTGCAGGCCAGACCCCTCATTTTGTAGATGAAGTAAGTGAAGCCGAGAAAAGGGTCACTGAGGTGCCCAGCATCAGACGGCAATACAGGCGGGCAGTGTAGAGGTGGGGAGACCACAGGTTTTGGAGACAGACCTGTCTGCATTTGACCCTGATCTCCCACCCCTTAGCTGTGCGGCACTGGGAAACTTCACGCTTTGAAACCTCCGTTTTCTCATGTGTGAATGAGAAGAATGAGAAATAATATCACCATGGTTTGTTGACAAGGCATTGTAAAGATTAAAAGCGATAATAAATGTAAAGTGCTTTGCACAGAACTTCTGGGCTAAAATGACAAAATAAAACAAGACTACATAATCTTCTGCCTAAACTCTAATGGAAGAAACTTAAAGTCACTGTTAAAAAAAAAAAGCCAAAAATCTTAACAGAAACCAACCAAGTTAAACAGAACATTATACCATAATCTTTAAAAGTGACACCCATGAGCAGATTTTAAGATAAAAAGAGCTTGTGTTGGAGATGGGAAAGTGAGGTAGACAAAATTCTGAAAACATTCATTAACATCCCCCAATTTGGGAAAAATGGACTGAGGTGGCCTTTCGGCGGCCTGGGGAAAAGATGGAAAAACCCATCTAGAGTGAAAACCCCTCCCTGCCATCACAGAATGTCCTCAGACACAGAAAAGCAAATCAGGGCTCAGCATTTTGGTTTTTCATGCCTGGGAGGAAAGGAGAAGAAAAGGGAGATGAGTCATAATCAAACAAAGCTAATTAATCACAGCCAAACTCTATTATAACGCTACATGTAGGAGTCTAACAAATTCAATCACGTATGTGGGAATCTCATTACCACTAAGCTAATGAAATAAGGACAAGGGCTGGAATGAAGGGGTGGGATAGCCAACTGCCGGTCGGGTTAAATCAGAGTTTGTGCTAACATAGGGTTCATTAGTCTATATGAGTTTACTGTCTTTCAAGCAGTATACAGAAGTTTAGCCATAGAGAAGAATAAGATCTGAATTAATGTGTGTATGTGTTGAGGGTGGGGAGAGAATGAGAATGAGAGGGGAGAAGAGCCCCAGGTAAAGTTCCCTTCCCTTTCTGTGGATTAATGACGCCATGGTGCAAGCACACAGATTTCCTCTTTCTCCATTAGCTGGGAAAAGATAGAAACACCTGCTGCGGGGAAGGCAGGGTGTGGCAAGGGAAGAAAACACCTGGGGCTGAACTTCTTGGTCAAAAACAAACAAATAAAAGGCATGCTATCACTTCCTTGAATTGGCACAATAATCCAAAGCCGGAGAGGACAAAGCCCCATATCCCCACTCCTTCAAAGAGAGGCATCCGTGAACACGTGAACACGCAGAGCAAACCTTGATGCAGGGCACTTAACACAGGAACCGAGGAAGAGCAAGGCCCAGATTCTCCAGGCAACTGCACGCAGCCCCAGCCCAGCTAACTCTCCCTCTTCCCCAGCGTGTGGGGCCTCCAGCCAACTCTTCAAACTGAAAGCAGCACTGGGACAAGGCACAAAGGTCTAATTAAAGAAGGTAAAAAGGAAGACAAGAACAGTTCATCGACACTACAGAGTGAAGAAGAGATCTTGATTGAATTGTTCATATTCAACTTAAGTCTAACAAAGAGAAAAGACTATGACAACCAAGCAGGACTACTGGGGCAAAGATGAAAATGAAAGAAAGGCAGAGGAGTGGGAAGGAAACAAGAATCCACTTTAGAAGGAAACACAGCCCTCTCCCCCTTCCCCCATCCCCAGGAGTGCATTACACTACAGGACTACAGAAAATAAATGAGACATCAGTAATGAGATGAGTTAAAAGAATGAGATAAGGAAGATTGCAGAAGGAAACATTTAACAAAACAATACTATCATAGAACTAATAAACAAATTAGAAAGAAAAGAAATAGAATAGGCTCAGGTGAAAGAACTAGTGACATACCAAAACCCACCCTGGAAACTTGAGATAATGGCAGTGAATGCATAAGATAATGATACACAGATTAAGGCAATTCAGGAATGGGGGACAGACAAGGACAGATGAATGTAAGTGTCTAACATAGAGCTGAAACCTAAGAGTAGGTTCCTTAACAAACAATAATAAACTGTATTCCACCTAACTGCAATCGTCACTTATGTAAAAAACAATGTTTTATGGTTCTTTTGGTCTTATACAAGGCTACCTGCAGAAGCAAACAATAAAAATAAACTGATAGGTCTTGTAAAATTTGCCCTGATGTCTATTTTGTAGTGTTATAAATCTAGTATTTATGTAACAGTGGTTCTCCTGGAGAGAAGCGTTAAGAGATTTGATCTTATACACTATGCTTATTCAGTGAATAGAAAAATCTGGAAGCAATCTGGTAATACAAAACCACTAGTTTATGCTGTTGCAGCCTTTATCTAATAAATTTCCAAAGCAACTATAGTTATTAAAATAATGAAATTATTACTTCCAAGGGGACATATGTTTTTATTAAGAGAACAATTAGGATAATTCACTTGTTTTTGTATATTTTAATGTTTTTCATTAGCCAAGGGTCGCATACTTGCTAAAATACTATTGTAGAAGTACATAGTAGGTAATATTCAGATTAAGTGAGCCACAATTATGCCCCTTCATTATTTCCTCACATGGATCAGAACTCACTTCATTGAGAAATACTGGGCTAAAGGCTTCAATGAGACTCGCTACTAGAACATAAATGTGCATGACCTGGAGCTCAAGGACTTTTACAATCACACCGCACACACACCGAACCACAAATCATTATCTTTCGCTGTCATTCTGAAGAGAAGTGGCACTTAAATTTATAATCTTAGAAACAATCCTGCAAAGGAAAAGCTACATACTGTCTGTCACGTGGAAGGTGCTTAATAAACTTAAGTCAAATAAATAACCCTCAAGACCTGCAAGACAACAATTTAAAAATTTTCACTGGATATAACAATTTTAGAGGGCTCTAAACTTCCAGCTGAAGTCAGTGCCCTTCACTTCAGGTAGTTTACAGACTAGCTATGTAACCAGCACTCTACTAAATATCCAGCGTTCCCGTAGCATTTTGTTCATGAATACACTAAAATCATAAAGAATAATCCATTGTGTAATTAAACATGAATAATGAAGAAAGCACTTATAATAATTTGACTTCTATTTTCAAATGAAAAATATAAAGTTGCCTATTTAAAAAGTTGCTGTTTGAAAATGGATCTTTTTATGGATTTATAACATAATCAAGGGAGCAACTTTTGCAGTCCATTCTCAAATACTAGGTGTACTTTCTTCTTCACTTGAAATGACGACATGGAAGACAGCATGCATGTGATCAAACACACTTTACTCAAAATATAGCATTAATGGGCTTGCTCATATTCCAAGGATGTGTCTCCTTGAACACTGGTTTGTTTCATAGTTCTCACTTTTTTGGGAGGGCTTGACTTAGTCCAAAAATGCTATGGCATGTGTACAAAAGTTAATGTCTTATATTTTGAAATAGAACAAAAAGAGAACATATATTCTGACAGGGTTCTATCATATTAGCTCAAAACACTGAACTTTATCAACTTGATGAAAGATTTCCCCAAGTTAGAAATATGACAAGTAATTCTCTTTCCAGAAGACTGCTGCATTTGTGAAGAGTGGAAAGAAAATACCCCAAACCGAAAATTTAAGTTAGGACTAAAGACTAACAAATGAATAGTGAAGAAGGAAAGTGCCTTTGCTCAAGGTCGATGTGCTAACAGAGTGGCTTGCTTAGTTCATGTGCAGATATTTGTTGGCAAATGTTAAGTGAGGCAAAGAAAAGGTACTACATTAATGTGAAAAATAAAACCATAAATGTGAATGTTACAATTAGATGATTATGCGAAAGATCAACCAAGTAATAAAAGTTGTTTGAAAGGATGCAGTGCTCAAGATAGTGAGGAACCAGTTCTATTAAGCCGAATGGAGATTTCCTTTGTTTTTTCTTTTTTAAAGAGATAGGATTTACGTTGTCCAGGCTGGACTCAAACTCCTGGGTTGAAGCGATCATCACACCTCAGCCTCTTGAGTAGCTGGGACTACAGTTGTGTTAGTGCACTCTGCTCAAATAGAGATTTTTTTTTTTTTGAGACAGAGTCTTACTCTGTTGCCCGGGCTAGAGTGCTGTGGCATCAACCTAGCTCACAGCAACCTCAAACTCCTGGGCTCAAGCAATCCTACTGCCTCAGCCTCCTGAGTAGCTGGGACTACAGGCATATGCCACCAGGCCCAGCTAATTTTTTTTCTCTATATATATTTTTTAATTTTCCAGCTAATTTCTTTCTATTTTTAGTAGAGACAGGGTCTCGCTCTTGCTCAGGCTGGTCTCCAACTCCTGAGCTCAAACGATCCACCCGCCTCGGCCTCCCAGAGCGCTAGGATTACAGGAGTGAGCCACGGTGCCCGGCCTCAAATGGAGATTTCTAAGAGCAGAAAGATGATGGTCTCATGACAGTTGATCAGCTGTGGTAGCAGCTGGGGTCTGAGTTTCTGTTAACAGTATGAGAGAAGAAGGGCCTGAGAAAAGAGGGGGGATCAGAGCAATTTTCTGTTTTGGTGGCTAAATTCACACAATCTACTCACAGCTCTTTGCCATTTGATTACCAGCAAAACAGATTACTTCTTCATTTTTGGGTAAGCATGAAGCAGGATTTCAACTCATGCTCTATCATTGCTCATTCCAGGCTACAAATTACAATAGTCCAGTACTACATTCATGTACCTGATAAAGAGATCTTCCATCTCAATCTCAATACTTTTTTTATTTTTAAGCAAAGTTCATGTAAGCTGGTAGGTCATAGTGAATCCCAAAATGTATTCCCACGGGATATACTTGGAACATTTTCCTTCTGGTCTTTATTATAAACATCATGTTCTAAGCATTATGAGTGCTCTAAGGTATTTCTTGAATAATAACCAAAACTGCAGAGTGAAAGAAAGTGGCAATTAAAATCCCAGAGACAGAGGGGAACACTGAGACTAGGAAATAGCAGCATCTGTTCCTGACAATGGCTGGACTCATCTAGCTTGGGGTCAGCAAACTTCGCCTGAGGGCCAAATTTGGTTCACTGCCTGTTTTTGTATGGCCCGAAGGAGCCAAGAATGGTTTTCACATCTTTAAATGATTGGGAATAAAAAAAAAAAATCAAAATAATACATAATACATAAACATGTATTTTGTGACATGTAAAAATTAGATGAAATCCAAATTTCAATGTCCAAAATTAAAATTTCATTGGAACACAATCACATTCATACATACTACCTACGGCTCTTGGGTACAGCAGAGTTGAGTAGTTGGGACTTTGAATATGGCCTGCAAAGCCCATGATGTTTATAATCTAACCATTTATAGAAAAAATTTGTGGACTGTCAGCTAGATCAGAGCTTCAAATGCTGTCTGTGGTGAAGAATCTGGTTTGTTTTGTATTTGTTTTCTAATCCATCATGGTTCTTAGCTATACTTTTGCAGGATACAAAATCATGCACTTGGATGTTGCAGTGATGTCAAATTGCTATAAATTTCCTAAATGCCTACTCTCAATTTCTGTATTTATCTACTTGCATTTTGGAATAGACATTTTGTGGACTGGCACCAGTCTGCAGACCATGATCTAGATATTACAAGAATACCTTCCTAGATCTTTTTGGAAAACCTTACTCCTTCCCTATATACTTTTGATATGATGACCCCTTAAAATTTCAGTATATAATTTATAAACATACAAACATAAACTGGATAAATTACTGTTTTTCCATGGATCATTTTCCTTTGAGTGATATACTCCCTTACCAACTGCCACATTATATAATATTTTACTATTCTCTTAGGCTTTGGATAAAAGAAAAAAATATTTCTTTTACCTTTTGTGCTTTTGGGAATAACTTAAACTTCATAAATAAAACTATTAGTACAAATGCTTTTTGGACAATCTGTGCTGTGATTTTGGAAATCGTGTGTGAAAGAAGAGAGTGAAAGAACCCGAGTCCTTGCACAAACAAAAACAGTTTCTTATGTTTAAATTTTTAAAAGGTTGAAAAGATTTCATCTTATGCTGGCTTTATAATAGCAAAGTCCCTTGATATGTCAAAGGCCACAAAAGTAATTTTTAATTTAGGTACAAAACGTGCTTTGGGCCCGTTTTATATGACACTCCCTGGTTTTAGTGTTGCATTTAAAAAAACGAATGTGTAAAAAATCATTTCCACGAAACCTTTTTTTATTGGCTCAAAGTAGTGATTTACTTTTAAATTTCAATCTTTATCTCTCTAGAGAAATGCTTATTTAATTCTACTGCAATTTTTGCTCAAGAAATAATTTTTAAATGTTTTTAAACTTTAAGAAAGATGAAACTCCATTATTGTGCCAATGACTTTTTTATTATCAGGTGTCAGATGATAAAACAATCAAATAAGAAACAGCACAGGGATTTCACAGTGTCAGTAGAAAGGAAAGTCTATAAAAAGGAACTCAAGGTGTGTTTAAGTATGTGAAAAGAGCAAATAATCCCCAAACCTGTTTTATTAGATGATAAATAGGAAAATGTTTTCTTTATTTGTTGTTAAAGAAGAATGTTGTTGCCAGCAAAGGATGAGAATTTCAAAGCTGTGGGAATATAAAACTGCTGTAGATTAAACTTCTGCAAACGTCCACTTGCCTACACAGCTCCACTGTCATAAAACAGTCAAAATAGTTAAGATACATTCATTCAGAACAATGACATAATGTTTATAAATATTTATATGTATGCTGAACTAGACCATTACTGAGCGCTGCAGCTGTGGTATAGAAAGAAAACTAGGACTCGACTGAAGGCCTCATTTTGCCAATTACTAGGCTCCACGATCCTATGGAAATTATTTAACCTCTCTAAGCCTCTTATCTGTAAAATAAATAAGATTCGACCTACCCCAGAGGAATTAAGGAAGATAATACAAGTACCTTGGGAACTATAAAAAACTATGCAAATATAAGGGGTTATTATTATTGAGTAGGGAGCTCAGAGAATCTTAATATGTATTATATGTACTTATCAATTTTCTGTAATTAAATGAACTTCCTATACAGCAAAATAGATTGAGTTCTCTATTTACTTTAACATCCTTTTCTAATATCACTACTTCTGGAAGCAGAGAATATATTGAGATAAACCTCATCATACAATTTATTACACAAAATTTAACTAATTGTAGTGTGATCAGTGCTATTGATGGTCAAGGTGCAATGAGTGTGAAGCAAGAGGATCTTTCTAGTATGGAGAGGGTGGGGTGGGGGACAAGTGAGGTGAGGATGGGTACAGGCAGCAGTAGAATTATTTTTTTTCATGTCGACACCTGAAGGAAGAGGAGGCATTAGCCAAGGAAATGGGAGAGCAAAGCTATTGTTCCACATATTACATTTTCATCATTTAATAATAATTAATTTATACATATCAAAAATCTCTGACCCATCATAATATGCCTATTTGTGGATTCAAAAGCCACAAGCAGCAGTTATTTATGGAAGAGCCTTATGCTTTAATGCATTATCTATGATCCCTGGAAAATACTAGGTTTTCCATCTCAGAGTTAAGACTTAAAGTTGTGAGATGGTATTGGATTTTTGTTAATCTTTTGCACATGCACAGTAAACATATGGTATAAAAATAGCATTCCACTTTCAAAATGAAAGATTATTTATTTTCAGATCTGTAGCTGAATATGCACTGAATCAAGGACTTCTCTGTTCTATATGAAATATTTTTCATCCTTGACTTTTTTTTTAATCCCAAAAGACAAGGGAGTTTTCTTTCATTCTTCCAAGTGGTAGAATCATCCTTATGTTTGGGTAATCATGGCTGGGGTCCTCCTGTCTGGATAACACATTTAAAGGATGATGGTATGAAATACAGGCAAGGAAGCCCCAGTTACTTCAGTAAGGTTGCTACACGCATCCTCCCCAACCTTCCTCATTAAATACTTGCCTCTCTCATGGGATCCAAGCCCTATGCCAAGGTATAGAACTTGTACATCAATTTTTCATTATTTTGGAGGTGATTAAGCTAATTAATTAATATAAGGAAAAGAATAAGATAAATACTTTCTAATAATATTCATGTTCTACAGCATAATTCTTCACTGGATCACCTGTCCGCTCTTTACACATCATGTCCCTGGCCCCCTCACTTCCCAACCATTTCATGTCTGCCCAGAACAGCTTTCCTATCACGTCAAATGCTTGCTAGCCTGCAAAGTGTATAGAAACTCATATTCCATTTTAAGGATCCATGTAAAGAGGTTACATTATTCAGAGTCTACACTGTGCTAGGCCTCCAGGTCAAGTATTTTACATAGGTGGCCTCATTTAATACTAAAAAGAGTCAGAAAAATTAGGCATTATTATCCAAAGTTTACCCCCAATATACTGCTTACTAGGACCACATCGCTTCCTTGCATGGGAAAGAATAATTTCCTTTTTAAAAACATTGTTTGTGGCCGGGCGCGGTGGCTCACGCCTGTAATCCTAGCACTCTGGGAGGCTGAGGCGGGCGGGTTGTTTGAGCTCAGGAGTTCGAGACCAGCCTGAGCAAGAGCAAGACCCCGTCTCTATTAAAAATAGAAAGAAATTAATTGGACAGCTAAAAATATATAGAAAAAATTAGCCCGGCATGGTGGTGCATGCCTGCAGACCCAGCTACTTGGGAGGCTGAGGCAGTAGGATGGCTTGAGCCCAGGAGTCTGAGGTTGCTGTGAGCTAGGATGAAGCCACGGCACTCACTCTAGCCAGGGCAACAAAGTGAGACTCTGTCTCAAAAAAAAAACAAAAAAAACAAACATTGTTTGTAAAGTGGAAACTATTTTACAGAAAGAGCAACAGTCTAATTTCTGACCTTCAGTCCAGTCACTGTTTCCACATTGCACCTGCTCTGGGGTAATATAGGTACCATATTTCATCACTATTTTCTGGAATTTGCGTAAGAAATAGTTCTTTGGGTGAAAGTCTCTACACTCCTTTAGCATTGAAATGCACATCTCCTGGTTTTGATTAATATAAAAACAATGTCCTAGTTAACTAGAAGTTCACTTAATAAATATTTATTGAGCATGTCTCATGTGCCACACTGGGCCAGGCCCCACAGATCATCCTGAATGGAGACCTTAAAGATTCTTCCCCTTGAGCTAAGGATTATAGGTCAGAGAGGGATAGCAATGCTGAAGAAAAGTCTATATCCTTCCATTTAATCCTGATATCCCAATGATTTCCTTCCTTCAACAATAATTAGGTTACTTTTGAAAAGAATGAAATTTTCGATCTAATCATTTTTCTGCCAAGCTAATATAGTGAGATTTACCATTTCCTCTTTACAGAGTTTCATAAATACGTAAATACTTTGCAAAGCATCCCTTATGAGCTTACAACATTATATTAGGATTACAACTGTAATTATTAATAAAAATTCTAGAACTGGGAAGCATTCTACAGTTTAAGAAAGAATGTTTTGATAAATAAAACACTCTTGTATAACTTAATATTTTAGAGGAGGGCAGGAAAGTGACATCAGCGAAAATGGCAGACTAGGCACCTCCCAGCGCCCTGTCCCCCAAAGAAACACTGAAAATCTAAGCAAAAACGATGTGAATCAACTTTCTCAGAATTCTGGAAAACAGACAAAGGTTTATAGCAACCAAGCAAATACTAAATCAAGAGAAGGGCAATTTAAAAATCATAGGAAAGCACTGTAGCACATTATATGTTCTGGCTCAAGCACCCTCCCTGGCTTAGCAGTGTCTTGAAGATGGCAGCCTATATTTCCAGTGTGGGAACTGGTCCCTAGTGTTCAAGAAAGCATAGCACACTTTATTTGAAAAGAATTGTGTCTGTAAACCTATCTGGAGGCTATCTGAAAGTCTGAGGCAAGGTGTTTATCTTTGTTTCACCAAACTCGGAATGCAGTCAGAGTGAAACCCCTTACAAGGCAAACAAAACACCTGCAGTTGCATAGGACAAAAGGCATATGAGTGCCAAAAACCTGGAAGAAAAAAATGCAAAGAGAGTTTGTTTTGGTTTGTTTTTTTGAGAAGTTAGGGCATTCAAAAGTGTCTGTATATACCAGGGAATAAGAAAGTCATGCACATGCCCACAGCAGGATGCACGTTCAAAAATAAGCTGAGAGGTTTTCTTCCTCTCCATCCACCCTTTCTCTCTTTCGTTTTTGGCTCCTGGCATTCAAGGAAATCTGTTTCAAAACACTAGCTGAATAGAAGGTTAAGGAATGGAGGTTTGAGAGACCACATATGATAAAGAATACAGATCTTATAGTAATGGTTTAGAAAAGTCAATAAAACAGCTATAACCGATAGCAAACAACAAAACAAACCCTGAGGAGGGGAAAGTATGATTTTCATTGTTGCCATAATATTCAGAATGTCCAATTTTCAATAAAAAATGATAAAGCATGCAAAGAAAAAGAAAGGATGGTCCATTCACAGAAGAAATAAACAGAAACTTTCTCTGAGGATCACAGGCAATGGACTTACTAGACAAAGACGTTAAATCAGCTGTCTTTTTTTTTTATTTCAGCATATTATGGGGGTATAGATGTTTAGGTTATGTATGTTGCTCTTGTCCCCCCGCCCCAGACCAAGTTTCATCTCTCGGATGGTGCGCATTTAAATCGGCTGTCTTAAACATCCTCACCATACTAAAGGAAACCATGGAAAAAACACTAAAAGACACTAGAAGAATGATGTGTGAATAGAGAATATGAATAAGGAGAAATTATAAAAATGAACCAAATTCTGGAGATGAAAAGTACAATAATTGATTTAAAAAAATCACTAGAGGGTTTCAATAGTAGATTTGAATAAGCAGAAAAAGAACTAATGAACATGAAGATAGGTCAAAGCTGGGCATGGTGGCACACACCTATAGTCCCACTTACTTGGGAGGTAAAGGTAAGGAGGATCGCTTAGTGCCAAGAGTTTAAGATCACAGTGTGCTATGAGCATGCCTGTGAATAATCACTGTACTCCAGCCTGGGCAACATAGTGACACTCTGTCTCTAAAAAGTAAAAAATTTAAAAAATGAAAAAGAAGATGGGTCAATTGAAATTATCCACTCTGAGGAACAGAAAGAAAAAAGAATAAAGGAAAATTAACAGAGCCTAAAAGACCATACAAGTGCACCAATATATACAGAATCCCAGAAGAGAATCCCAAAAGAGAAGGGAAAGGAAAAGAAAGAATATTTGAAGAAATAATGGCTAAAAACTATCCAAATGTAATAAAAAACATGCATCTGTACAGTCAAGAAGCTCAACAAACTCCAAGAAGGATAAATACAAAGAGATCTGCACCAAGATACATAATAAAATTATTAGAAGCCAAAGAATTTTGAAATGAAGAGCTTTTGAAAGCAGCAAGAGAGAAGCGACTCATCACATACGATACGAGGATCATATTGAGAGATCCTCAATAAGATTAACAGAAGATTTCTCATCAGAAACTATGGAGACAAAAAAGGAGTGGGACATTTTTAAAGTGCTGAAAGAAAAAAAAAGTCAACGAAGAATTTTATATCTAGCAAAACTGCCCTTCAAAAATGAAGAAGAAATGAAGACATTCTCAGAAAAACAAATGCTGAGGTTTACTGTTAGTAGATCATCTGCTCTACCAGAAAGCTAAAGAAAGGTCTTTACGCTGAAATGAAAGAACATTAGATAGTAACTTAAAGCTACAACAAAGAAAGAACACCGTTAAAAGTAACCACATAGGTAAATATAAAGGCCAGGATCATTTTATTTTAGGTTTGTAACTCTTTTTTTTATTGCCTATGTGATTTAAAAGACAGATGCATGAAATAATAATTTTAAACCTGTGTCAATGGGCATGTAATGTATACATGTAATTTATGAGAACAACAACATAAAGTAGGGAACACAGTTGTATAGGAGCAGAGTTTTATATGCTATTAAGTAGATGTCAAGTCCAAGTAGATTGTTATAAATTTAGGACATTAATTGTAGTCCCAATGATAACCACTAAGAATATATCTAGAAAATATAAACAAAAGGAAATAAGAATCAAAATAGTACATTACAGTAAAAAAATTAGCTGAACACAAAAGAAGGCAGTACAGGAGAAAATGAGGAACCAAAAAGATATAAGACATACAGAAACAAACAGCAAAAAGGCTAAAGTTCTTCCTGTCAGTAATTACTTTAAATGTAAATGGCTCAAACTCTTCAATATAAAGCAGAGATCAGCAGAATAGATTTAAAAAAAAACCAGGATGCAATTATATGCTGTTTATAAGAAACTCACATTAGATCCAGAGACACACATTGGTTAAATTAAGAGGCTAGAAAAAGGTATTGTATGCAAATAGTAACCAAAAGACAGTTGCGGTGGTTATACTAATATCAGCCAAAACAGACTTTAAGTCAAAAAGTTTTGCAAGAGACAAAAAAGGACATTATGTACTGATAAAATGGTCAATTAATCAAGAAGATATAAAAATTACATATACACCAAAAATCAGAGATTAACATAACTGAAGGCAGAAAGAGTGTGACAATAATAGTCAAAGACTTCAACACCCCACTTTCAAAAATGAAAAGAACAATCCAGATAGAAAACCAGTAAGGACATAGAGGACTTGAATAACATTACAAACCAGTTAGAGCTAACAGACATACACAGAACACTGCAGCCAATTAAAGAATACACCTTCTTCTCAAGTGCACATGGTACATTCCCCAAAACGGATCATATTAGGCCACAAAACCTTTCTCAATAATGTATGGTAAAAATCATTAGGCTTAATTTTAAGTTCTTAAAAGTTTTATTTTCAAATAAATGGATTGGCTAGTAAATTTATAATATTAATAACACAAGATACATACTTAAGCCAAATGACTGCCAAGGTAATACCTATGAAATTTTATGGGGGAGAAAGGGGAGTACAAATCCCCCAAGGACACATCCTAACTATGTGTCAGGCAGTGGGGACACAACAGAGAATAAAGCAAACATGGAATCCCTGCCTTCATGGAAGTCACATTTTGGTGGGGGAAATGATCAATACATACATCAAGAAATGAAGAGCCTTAGTTTCAGGTTCTAATAAATTTTATGTAGAAGATATGATAGGGTAAATGTGGGAGAGAGTGATTTGGAGGCCTGTTCTTGCTAGGGTAAAATCCTCTGCCTCTCTTCTTCTGGAGCCACCCTGGAGGTGTGGTCCTGTCTTGAGGCCTTTACACTTGTTATTTCTACCACCAAAAACTTTCTGCAGTGGCTTGCACTCTCTGTCTTTGCTCATTTGTCGCTTTCTCAGCGAGGCCTTCTATGCTCATCCTCATCTAAAATTGCACTCTTCTTCCTCCCCAACCCCCACCCCTCTGTCAATTCCCTTTCCTTTCCCCTCATTCCCCTCAACTCCGACTTAGCACTTACCGCCATCAAACACAGAACACATTTTACTTTGTTATCTTGTTTATAATTTTTTTCCTTTATTGCACCCAAAGTTCCAAGAGGACAGGGAGTTGGCTTGTTCTAATCACTGCTGCATCTCCCATGCCTAGGGCAGTATCTGACACATAGTAAATGCTTGGTAAATATTTGTTGAAAGGATGGATTAATGGAGATGTTGAGCAGACAGATGGATATATAAGTCTATGATTCAAGTAAAACGGCTTGTGAAGATACAAGTTTGAAAGTCGAAGGAGATTAAAAAAGATGTTATTTTCTCCAACTTAAAGATGAGGAAATTGGTTCAGACAAGGCAAATTAGTATGTACAATGTATACCCCATCTTCTCATTATCTCACAAGCTGAAGCAAATCTAGTTGGTAGAAGAGATAAACATTTTCTTGGTGCATATTCTAACAGGAATTTAACATATGGATACTTAAAAACAAGAACACTGAAAAACATAAATAATGTATCTTTAATGGTGATTTTCTTATTGTGACCCTTGATGTCAGCTCAGGTCAATACAAAAGTAAATGTACTTCAGTGAAAGAATCTTACAGCCCAATGATTCTGGGGCACAAAGATTTCCTGAGCTCTAACTTAATCTAAGGGTAGAATTTAGACTAGCTAATGAAGTAGAGATAGTTTGTCTTCCCTGGCTGTTTCAACAGGAACATTCAGTTCAAGGCTGACCTCTCTTGTGTCTATTTTGTATTGCTGAGAAGAGAGAGCAAGATGTTTTGTATGTTAGGTGCCCAAGTTGCAAGGCTGAACCTATATCATAAATATCAATATTTCTGATCCGTTTTTTTGTCAAGATAAGTGGCCAATCTACCTCTACACGGAGTGAGGGTTAAGTGACTCATCCAAGGTCAGTCAGAAGGCTAATGGCAGAGATGGGGCTTGACCTCAGTTTCCAAATTCCCAGCTCAGATAATATTCTACTACTTTCAATCCTGTTTCTTTTATACTCAAATAATAAAAGATGCCAGGTCACATTTCTGGAACACTGTGGGTGGGATCCTGGGATATCTGTCTTTTTAACCTTTCCCAAAGCACATATCACTGCAGGAAATAGAAGAGGCTTGTTCTTGGTAGGAGTCCCTTGCACATATCTTGTCCTTGTATCACATGGTCCACATGTTAAGGCTCTAAGGATCTGCTCATCACTCTTTGTCTGTCTACATCCCGTCAATGACTAGGGAATACCAAGGACTAACAGGAAATAGAAAAATTGCTTCTATATAAAACAATGTTATGGGTACACTTGAAATTTTTTTCAATTGTTGTTTGGACTAGGAGAAACGTTAATAAATAGACTTATAAATTTTAGAAATCATTATATCTACAAGGATCAAGAACATGATCTTAAAAACAACCAAAAATCATTTCCATTGGTTTTATCTATTTTATTTTTTAATTTTGGAGTATTACGGGGGTACAAATGCTTTGGTTACATAAACTGCCTTTGCACCGCCCGAGTCAGAGCTACAAGTGTGCCCATCCCCCAGACAGCGCACACTGCATCTGTTAGGTGTGAATTTATCCATCCCCTTCACCCCCTCTCACCTGCCCGACACCCTATGAATGTTACTTCCCATATGTGCACATTAGCATTGATCGATTAATACTAATTTAATGGTGAGTGCATGGAGTATTTGTTTTTCCATTCTTGTGATTCCATTGGTTTTATATTTTAAAATAGCATGTACTAGTTGTTCATGATGCACAAAAACTTAAAAAAGAAAAAATTATGCCTAAATCCCATCATCCAAATGGCCAATTTTTTTTTTTAAAGGGGAGAAATAGATGAACTGGTTTAGAAAATTCCAACAGTAGAAAAAGTATAAAACACAAGGTAAGAGCCTCGTGATCATCTACCATTCCACTCCCACTCTGCAAATTAATTACTCTAAATTGTATGTATTATATTTCTGTGTGTCCTTCCAGAAAAAAAAATATTTCATGTTTTAGGAACCTATGTTGTTGTATATTAATTTAATGTGTAGAAAAACATACATAAAACAACTCATACTGTTCAGACTTCTGCAACTTGCTTTTTTGACTATTTTATTCTGAAGGTCTCTCCATAGCAACACATTTTTTCAGGGATCATAATGTATTCTATTATACAGAAGTAATGTATAATAATTAATTTAACCAGTTCCCTGACATTTAGATTATTCCCAGTTTGTTACTATTATCAGCAATATTTCAATGAACATTTCTATACATATAGCTTGGTAACTATATCTCTAGGGGAAACTACTGGTAGTAAGAGCATAGGGTCAAAGGGAATACGCATTTGAAATCTGGACAGGTATTACCAAATTGCCCTGTAAAATGCTTATACAATTTATACTCTAGCAAACAGTTGGAGATCATAATATCCATAATACTCTTAATCAAAAGGTACATAAAATCAAAAGCTGGGATGTAAACATAAACTATACTTGTGTATAGTCCATGTATTCTGTCTTTGGGTCATTGTGATTTTACATCATTACCATTAACAACAACACATATACCTGGGATTCCATGTTGTTGTTACCAAACAACATTCATTTACTGAGAAAACAATTCATACTCATTGCTATAGAACCTTCCATAAGAGTTATCCTGGAAGTTGGAAGACAGCCCAGTATCTATAATTGGAACCATACAAGAGTGTGCTGTGTGTGTGTCAGCTTTTGAACAGCAAGTTTCATTTTGAAATCTATCTGAATCAGCTTGTAAAAATCTCAAAACCAGAACATTTGTTCATTGTCTCCATGCAAGGGTCAATCAGAAATATATATTACATGTATATTCTATTTTCCTCAAAAGTAATGAGACATAATTCAAAGGAGTGTTCAACTTAAGTGATGTGAAAAGATTTCATTATTTTACTTTGACTCATTTAAATTGGATCAAAGGCTAAAGGATATATGAAAGTTTTAGAATGAATTTTAAAGTATAAAGTTAATTGTCCTATGGATAACAAGAAAGGAGATAGCAGAAGGTAGTGGTTAAAAAGAGTTATCAAAATAAGTTTTTTAAAAAAGTGAGGCCTGTAAAGCTATTTCTCAGCTTCTTTCTTTACAAGTTGTGAGACCAGACAAATCATTTAACTCTCTATGCTTTAAATGAGGTAATAAAAATAAAACATGTAGCCTAGTGCCTGGTGCTTAGACAGTACTACATACATATGGACTACTATTCATCTACAGTCACTATTACCCCAGTATTGAATAGGTCTGAAAAAAACAGAAAGGAAAATTTCCTAGAATATAGGCAAAAAAGGTGATAAAGGATGGGAAGAATTTGAAAGTAGAAATTTACTACCTAATTTTAGCACATTTATCCCCTTCCTCAAGTGAACAATGAACATGTTATCTCCAAAGAAGCAGATCACAGTGCAAGCTTGTCAGATTTCCACATTGTGGTTTTGATTTTCCAAGACTTTTGCAGGCTTTGGCATGGTAAAAATACATCTTGAAACCCTTATTCTAGAACTGAAGAATTGAAGTTAGTTTGCTTTGGGTGAAAAACAGTGTTTCCCCACAGGAGCCAACACAGAAACTCTTCTGACACAAGAGGCAAGGTTTATCTTTATTTCTTCATATAATTTTATAAATTTCATGGAAAAGAAATTCACACAAAATGAAAATTCAAGAACCTAAAATTGATTCTAAAACGTAACTTGAACATTTCACTTCCTTAATAATTGATTGCCATGGGAATTCTGGAAATAGATGGTTAGTTCTTCTCAGTAATAAATTTGTCTTCTTTTTCAAGCTCTAACTACTAAGATTCCCTAGATTTGATCTTGCAATTTCTCTTCTCTGAAGACTGCAGATGAGAGATGGTAACTACACGGGCTGCCTATTCCAGCTGAGGCAAACTCAGTAGAAGACTGCCACAAGCCTGGTTGTACCCACAGAGCTCCTCCCTCTTCTTGGACAGGAGTTGAAACTCACTTTGATCCCTTTTATAGAATATTCACTTCACAGGAAGGTCTCCACTAAAAACCAATCAGCATAATATTCCACCGTAAAGTTATTTTACTTCTGTTTTTCCTTTTTAAAAAAATTTAGTATTTTCCCCCTTGAGAAAAATAACCTAAAAGTATTTCTATACTGGTTTTAAATAATTATTTAAACCAAGATTGACAGGATCGTTGAGCTAGTAGAGACTTTCACAGCCCTCTAATCTTACCTCCTCCTAATGTATAAATCTCTTCTACAACATCCTGATGATTAGACATTGAATTCTGATCTCACACTCTATTAATGTAGAACCTGTTGTGAGGGTACCATGTTATAGTAAAAAAGCACTCAATGACATAAATGTTGGGATAGCTGAGGTAATACCCCCACCCTGCTGCTCAAGGTAAGCCACTTATCCCATTCCAGATTTTGATCTTATCTGTAAAACATGGGAGTTGTTATTTATTGATCACTAATATGCCTTTGAGGCCGTCAGTTTGCAAAACATTTCTTAAGAAAATCCTTGCCGGAAAGTCCTAATTGTTAGAAACTTCCTTTAACTTCTGCCCATGTCCCCTATTCTTGACACTGAAGAGATTCAAAGAAGTAGACTTGCACATAGCAGTTCCTTAAAATTGAAAGCTAGGTATCATATCTGCCAGAAGCATTCTTTCTTCTAAGCCTAGAAGATTCCTTAGAATATATTAATATTTCTTGTTTGTATATTATTAGTATATCCTTTTGCTGATTTAGCAATTGAAATGATGGTAAAAAGACAAAACTTATTGATGGTATTTTGGTGGAAAAAAGTAAGTAAAAAAGTTGAAGTTTTGTAACTCATAGTGTGTTTTTAAAGGCTTTATTTTTGTAAGAGGTTAAATAAAGAATATTATTTCAGCAATCTGTAACTGATTGACAACAGTTGACATTTAATTAATTACTACTTTTATGAGCCAAGGTTTTGCTGTCTTTGTAGGATTTCAAAATGCTGAGATGGGGGACATTGTGTTGAAATGTAGTAAAAACCTTAGAGACCACAGAAGGGAGTTGGGCTGTTAGGCCTTGAATTAAATGGGCCATGCACTGTGCATTTTGGTGTTCTATTTCTGTTTTCTGGTTTTCATGTATCCTTTCTCACTGTTGGTCTTTCTGCTATTACTTCACACTGCTGCCAACGGACCTGACAATATAGCAACTCATCTTTTTTCTTCCAATTTCCTGCTTCTGATCTATTGTGGGTTTGGCAACCAGATAACCAAAAGTTTAGAGACTTGTTTAAAATTAGAGTAAATGGACTGAGATACCATTTTTTTTATTCTATCCAATTGGATAAAAATATAAAACAATGATTATTACTGTGGGTGTGGGGAACACAGACAAACTCATATTCTGCTAGAGACAGTGTATAAACTGGTATTAACCCTCTGGATAGCTATTTAGCAATCTATTTCAAAAGTCCTAAAACAATGCATTCCCTCAGACTGACAAATCTCACATGTAGGAATCTGTCCTCAGAAAATAGATGGATAAGTACAGAAAGATAATCAAATAAGACTTTGTTTATAATAATGAAAAACTGGAAAGATCCAATACATTCACCAATAGGGCACTAGTTTAATAAGCTGTGCTGCAAGCATATAATGTCATGAAAAAATGACATTGCAGATCTAGAATTACCAGTTTGTACATGCTGTATTGGAATAAAAATCAGTTCATGTATTACGATCCCTTAAATCATATTTGAATGCAAAAATGTGTAGTATTACAAATAATAGTTAATAATCAGTCCAGTATATTATAATTTCAGATTTTTTAGTTTAAAAACTTTCTTTATTTGTATTTTCTGACTTTTCCAAAATCATTAATACTTTCGAGCTGGCTCAGATTTCCATGTACACACAATGAATTCATCATACAAGTTATTTCTGTCTCCAAAATTTCAATAAAATGGCAATAAAGATATGTAAAAGTATTAAATGATAATGTCAAACCAAATGGGAGGAGTTAAAAGCAGATGAGAGATTTCAGCAATGAAGATGGAGAGAAAAGTTGTTGGTTTGAGGATCTGAAGGCTATAGTGGACTTGGTAAACTTTAGTAGCTGGCTAGATATGGAGGGATCAGAAATAAAACAGAATTTGGGTTGGTGGGATGGTGGTGCTATTCATTAAATCTGGGGAGAAAAAAGGAGCAGGTAGAACCACAATAGGTAAAAATTGATTTAGTTTTGTACTTCTAACTTTGAGAGATTTGTGAGATGTCTACTAGAGCCTGGATACACAGATCTACCATTCAGTAGACAGAGCCCGGAATCGTGTGCATGTGAGTGTAGCTGACCCAGGGCAGGACACGTGGTCACGTTGGGAGACTTGTCCAGCAATAAGAAGTTAGAGGACAGGATCCTGGGGAACATCAATATGTAAGAAGCAGTAAAGGAAGAGCAATCCACAGAGGAGGCCAACAGCAAGTAACTGACAATAGAACAGGTGCCGAAGAAGGAAAACAGAGAAGTGGAGACTGAACAATGACAAAAAAGGTATAGAAGGTTAAAAAGAGAAATAAAAGGGACTAGCAAGTGTCCACTGTATTTGACACCAAAGTGATCCTGTAAAAAGCAATGACTATGATTGGGATGGGGGTGGAGGGGTAAGGAAAAGCCCAGCTGTGGCCAGAGGAATGAGATGTGAGTGGCTACTTGGGGACATTAAGTTGAGGCCAGGGTTTCGGTTTTGTCTCTTTAATATAGGAGAGAGTTAGGCGTGCTGAAGTGAAATTATATGCAGCATGCTAGTCTATGAAACTGGTTGTCTGAATAAATTAATACAGCTTTCAAATAATAACTCAATATCTTTCAACAAAACAGCAGCAAAACCTGACATATCTGATCTTTTGCTCTTAATTTTTCTTCTATTTTATAATTACCTAAGACTTGACATATGAAAACACAGAAATTTAAAATATCAAGCTAAATTTTAACATTTGGGGGAGTATGAAGGGAAAAAAACCAAATAAATCCTAAAAGACAGAAACATCTTCATTGAAACTGGGTTTATTAAGACACCTTAAAACTGAACAGTGTAATTTCACAGCTAAATCAAATATACATTGTCTTGATAAATTAGACGTAATTTCAATTTTAGTACGAGAATATCCAGAAACTAATATTTATTGTACGCTGCTGTGTTCTACTCAACTAACAGCATGCTAATGTCCTAGTGGCCTGAAGGATTGTGCAGTTAATACAGAGCATTTAAACATGCTTCATTTTTTGTTACCCGAGTACACTTTATATCTATTAAAATACTCACATATGTCCTAGTGTCTTTAGTAACTATATGTTTACATAACAGGCATACTTTGTCCACCACAGCATATTTTTTAAAAACTGAACTACTTACAAAAGCACTATTAGGTATTCAGCAATTTGAATTCCCTAGTTAGGGAGATGGGGCCAAATAGTATCATACTTTTTTTTGTTTTTGGTAACTATTCATGGCAGAACTTCAACTACTTTCCTCTTAATGTGGTGTTCTGTGCAGTTAGTTTTTCTTTCCGTGTCTGTCTTAGAAAGATGAATTTTCAAAAATTAAAAACATGTGACAACAGTGATTTCAGCACATTTTGCCAGGAGCAAAATGCAGCATGAACAAAGAGAAAGATTAATTAATTTGAGTACCTACTCTGGTGAATCAGATAGAATTATCAAACAGATAAGAGCAGGTCTGTTCCTATTCCTAGTCATTTCTTCTATGCTTAATATTTTTTTGAAAAAGTTATTTCTGTTTTAAATGTAACAGTCTCAACAAAACCCACTATCAAACCATGCAATAATATGATCTCTGAATTGTGTGAGTTGACAGTTTTCCTGAAGTGCCTACAACAGTCTGGAATAAGAAAGTTAGAAGAACTTTTCTTTGTTTAAATAGGAAAAATGTAAAAGGTTAAAACTCTTTACTGGTAAAAATCATTCATGTTTATTCAAGAAGTTGTGATGGTAACATGAGTTAAGACATTTAAAATACCATAAATTACGATGAATTTTGCATTTATTTATATTACACGAGCATATCTAAGTGAAAATGTGGATTAACGTCCCAAACCTGATATATCTCTTGGCATATCTTAAAGGTGGTTGCATACTGGAAAAATGGAGAATCTGAAATTAAGTTAATCGTAAATCCAATGTGTGGGACATGCCCATGTATGCATCTAGTTTAAGATCTCACAGACTGTATAGATGAAGCTTGAAGGAAAACTCCCCCCACATAATATAAAATGTGACTATGAAAAAATTTGAAATAATTTCTATTTTTTAGTAAAAAAGAAGATAGGTAAAAGATACTAAAAATAGAAAATAAAAGAATTGCTAAATATAATTTGATGAATTTTGACAATAAGAGCTATTGGGTTATTTTAATAATTATTTTCTGAATGGTATACTGGTCTCCTGGTTGTTGTGCCAATTTCAGAAGGGTACAAAAAATCTACACAATACAACCCAGCTTCTAGCATACATTTGAAAATGAAATCACTTTTGCTTTGAACAATAGCTTGAACAAAGTTCCAGGGTTTTTTATACCTTATTTCTCTTTCATTTCCCCACCCAAAACTTTATGGTATAGAAAGAGAGAGAGAGAAAGAGAGAGAGAGAGAGAGAAACAGAGAGGGAGAGAGAAAGTGTGTGTGTATATATTCCACATTCATTTGCTGATATTTGGTCTTCAACTCTAGAATCCATTCTTAATGACACAGTTGCTCTGTTTCACCTTTTTGCACTGAACTACTCACCAAACGCTATTAACAGTTATAGAGCCAGCCCCACACAACAGATGATTTTGTGTAGATAGGCTGGAGGACAAGTTGACTTTTGTTAATTGGGCCCTGAAAGCTTTCCATCCCACCTTGGGCAGTTTACCGTACAGCTTGCCAAACTTTAAAGTTATTATAACTAGTTTCACACAGATGCCAGACAAAACAGACAAGGGATTAATTGGAATGATCACAAATGAATTCCTTCTGAATAAATTAAAACATACTAGCCAGGGCCGGAAAACATTTAAAATAGAAAACCTGAAACTAATCAATCAAAACAAGTTTAGTTCTTTTTGATGTTATAGTTGGGAGACTTTTCACTTTATAAATAATATAAAAATACCTAGGGAGAAAAAACAAGAGACAGAGAAAAGGTTGATAGCATTAAGAAGGAATTCTTGCACTGTCAAAGAGAAATGCCTAAGGAGACAATATCTTCGATGGCTGGTATTTTAAAAAAATTATTATTGTTATAAGTAATAAGTGATAAGAGTTAAAAGTCTTAAAGAAAAAAGTGACGACTCAAACTATTGGCTCAGTTTTTAAATTATAACATTGAACAAATCAAAGTCAAAGTGTAAAAGCCCAGAACAATACTGGGAGATGAGGGCTGTGGTCAGATGTTAGACAGACTATCCAAACAGCTGGAAAAGATGTTGATTCTCCTTGGGAAATTTGTAATGTATTTGACTCATGTTTTCATGGAGCTGTGGACTCTCCTAAGGGGTTTGAAAGAGAGAAAACTTGCCAAGAACTTTATCTGGAAAATGATAGTATTTTTACCAGTATTCCAATTAGACAACAAAAGAATTTAAAGAATAATAACAAAAAACACTCAGAATCAACAAATGCTATCTCTGCAACAGTAACAGGTTATATGTTCAGAAGTTACTGAGTAAATTATCCTAATTCATTTATACACAACTATTTCTTAAAAATGTATCTCTGCACAAACACAACATGAAGTGATAAAAAATAAAAAAGAGGAGGGCCTTTCATTACTTGAGTTGGATGATATGTTAGATTTCATTTTCCGTACACACACATTTTCTAAACAACGTGTTCAATAACAAGTTTCCTTATGCATGCCTTGGCATACCTACAGCTAGTATCTGATTCTGAGAGGCCAGAAAGGGAAGATTTGGTAACTGAATTCTTGCTGATGTGATGCAATTTTTAGTTCTGAACAGCCCTAGCACAGGTTTTGCTCAGTTTCTTAAAGGCTTTTAATTGCTTGCTTCTCAACAATTATAATATTCATTTCCCCAAATCAGCCTCAAGGATGGATTGGGAACTTTCTATTACACATAATGAAATTCTTATGGATGAAATACCATAATATTTGGGATTGGTTTCAAAATAATCCAGTGTGGGATAAAGAAGTACATGGGAATATGGATTAAATAGGACTATCTGTGAGTTGTTGACTGTTGAATTAGTGATGGATATATGGAGTTCATTATACTATTCTCTCAACTTTTGTAAACATTTGGAATTTTCTATAGTAAATTTGTAAAAAGTTAAAAGGTGGAAATAAAAAAAAGACCTCAACTCATAAATGTAAATAATTACGACAAAATAAGCTTTCTTCACACTTTTAAATTTCCCAGTGATTAATCACCTGACCACATTAACAGTCATTTTTTTCCTTAAAAAAATAATTCCCTTATTTTGGATTAAATTTTTACCACCACAATCACTGTGATTATTTTGATTTGTTCCCCAGAAGCACAGTACATTACAGTAGAAAGTATATTGAACTTTGAGTCAGAAAACTTGGGTTTTAAAGTCCCAGTTGTGCTATTTGTTAATCACATTATCTTGAACCAGTCATTTAATCTTTCTGGGGCTTAGTACCAGTATGTCCTATGCTTGCTTCACAAAGCAAGTATTAGGTTCACTAGATGACATTTCTGTTTTGTTTGTTTGTTTCAGTTTGTCAAACGATTCAATTGTGTCAATTTCATATGGGTCCAACCTAGCATAATTTATAATTTCTTTCTTCTGGAGACTTTAGAGCCAGAGATCATTGTCACATAACTTATTATTGATCATTGTCACATAACTTATTGATCATTGTCACATAACTAATATAATGGGTAAGGGGATTTTCTGTGGAACATAACATAGGAACCTATTTCAATAGTTAAATCACAAATGAGAATTGGTCCCATCCTCCAGTACCAGTATCGTATTGGGATTTCAATGTCAAGGGTGTATATAAGAACAAAGGATAGGTGAAGGTGTGTGTCTTCCCTTCTGAGCTGTTACGTACTGGAGCTGATTTCAGGTTCCATGCTACCAGTTTTTCCTTGTCATTTTCACGTTTGCAATGGCCTGAAGATACCCAAAGAAAAATTTCTAGAAATATTAATTGCTTTTTACTCTATCATACCCAGCTTGTTTGTATAACTGTGATGTAACCTGGACAGCTATAGAAAAAGCATGAGAGCACTAAATAACTATTATTTACTGGTGATTAAAATGATGGTGACAGCTATGGGATTTCAATTTACGAGCACAGCCGAATGCAAGAAATCTAAGTATAAAGGTCCAAAAGATAAACAGAAAATGAAAATTTATAGTGAATATAAACTTGCTTAAAATTTTTAATATCAAAAAATACATGTAGACTTACCTTAACTGATGTTAAATGGTGTTTTAACTTCTATGAAGTGGCATTTTTTAAAGGCATTATAAGCTGAAGTCATTCATAATATGCGTAAATAAAGCTAAGATATTTCCAATGATTTTTCTCTTTTGTGTTTGTGGGAAAATAATAAATTCTTATAATTTTTATGTTGAATTTGAAATTATATTAAATTGAACTTCAAATTTTGTGAATAAGTCATGGTTGCTTTCCCAGTGACACAGTCTAATTGTTCACTTTGAAACAAACTATACAATTCTAAGGTTAAGCAGTAAACACTTCCATTCCTCCAAAAAGCAACCCTTTAGGGAATTGTTAATGGAAAAGCAGCAGGGTTTAAAAGATGTGGCTGGTAATAAAAGTTCAGAATGAAATTCACTGTCCAAATTTTCACAGCAAACAACATATTCTGATAATTCCAAAGCTACTGAGATAAAACAACAATTCTTAAAAACAATCACAGTTTCAATACCAATAAAACTATGCAAAAGAACCAATCTTAAGTATAAATCTTCTCACTGTTAATTTCCTATAGTCTTCAATTTTTTAAATTAAAACCATGCATTCCTCTTTATGCGGAGCTGGGGCTGAAATCTACAGCCCCATATTGTAATACAACTATATGGGAGAAAAAATCTGGCATTTAAAGAATGAATTGTATCTTCACTTCTTAAAAAGTCCATTATTTTCCAAAATTAATGAAATTAAGTAAGTTTGGACACCAGATTCATCAGGTGATTATATAACTATTTTGGTTTAGATATTGAATTTAACAATTCACAACCCAAATAACAAGTTATTTTAGCTATTTTCCCAATATACATAACACTAATAGAAAGGACAGTGTAATCTCTTAAATAACTGGCCACTTATTCCAGTAATATGATGAGATTGTTGTAAGGCTTTATTTTAGATGAACTGGTAAAACCATTTAATATCCATGTTGTAACTCAGCTTTGTCCAAATACACAACACATACATCCAGACGTATAAAAGGTACTTGGGATAACAGAGCACGAGTAGTTTTGTTTTAGTCCCTTCCTCCCTTTGCATTGAGGCCACATTCACAGCAGTCTCAGTAATGCTACCAGCAGCCTTTAGCTCACTTGATCACTGCTCCTTCTACACGTTTCTACCTCCAGCTTCCTGGTTCTCCTTTTGCCACACTGGCTGCGCCTTCCTAGTCTTCTTTTCCGGTTCTTCCTTTTCTCTCTCACCTCTGATGCTGTCATGCCCAAGGCTCAGTGCGGAGGCCTCTCCTCCTCTCCATCCTCACTTGCTCCCTTGGCTCCAGCAGCTTACCTGGCATCTCCACCTAGATGGCTGACAGGTAGAGCCAACTTAACACAGCCCTATACTTGCCTTTCCTAAAGTTCCCAGTGGCTTCATTTTCTAGTTGGTTAGGCTCTCCCAAATCCCAAAGCCATCTTGATTCTTCTTTCTCTCAAAGCACACATCTAATCCATGAGGAAATTCTGCTGGCTTTTTATTAATATCTTCAAAGTACCTTGATTGCTACCTCTGACCTACGCCACCATGACGACCTCCAGTCTGGACTGTTGCAGCAGCCTCCTGACTGGTCTTCCTGTTTCTAGTCATGTCCCCGATGTCTCCAGCAGCCAGAGGGCCAGGTATCCCTTTAGTACCTACGTCAGCTCATGTCACTGCTCCACCCACACCCCCTAAAGGCTCCCCACGTCAGTGAGAGTAACTACTGCGCTCACATGTCCCGTGAGGCCTGCTCCTCCCCCTTTGCTGCCCAGACGTGTCCTGCTCTTCTCCCAGCGCCCCATCCCATGCCATCCACTCTTTCTAGGCACAGTGGTCTTGTTCGTTAAACGCTCTGGGCGTTCTTACACGCCAGTTTGGGAACTGTTCTCTCATCTTCCTTAAGGCTTTGCACAAATGTCCCCTTCTGAGTGAGGTCTGTCCTGATGATCACCCTATTTTAAGCTGTATCCCCCTCACAACTGATACCCTGTCCTCCCCGTCACCTTCCCTTGCTTTAACCTTCTCCACCCAACTTGTTAACTCATCACCATCTGACCTGCTACATGTTATTCATTTGTTTATGAACTCTCTCTCCCAACTAGAATACCTGAGGGCAAGGGGTTTTGTGCGCTGTTCATAGAAGTGCTTACATATTTGTTGAATATATGAATGAATGAATGAACAAATGCCACTATTTTTGGCAGCAGAGAAAATGGTAGAAGCAGTCAGAGCCTTATGTACACATAACACTCAATAGTGTTATCTGTACTGTTACCTTGCCTCCCCTTACCTGCCCCAGCCTGTGGAACATGCCTCTGCCCCACCAGAAATCTCCCTAGATAGCAGAAGACCGGAGCTCAGAGATCTTGGGGGGAACATAGAAGTCAGGAGAACAGTTAGCATGCATTTATCTTCACTATAGGTAGAAATGGGCTTGTGATCTCTCTGGGAAACTGATTCAACATACATAACATTGCATACAAGCTAGACTCTGTTTTCCCAGAGAAACAAATCCCATGTTAACTTTTCAACTGATTAGTAAATTGGGTACTGCCTACCATTTAGCAAGGTGCTATCATGTACCTGCTTCTTGGCAAGTTGCCTTAGACCACTAGCATGTTGTCCAGGCTGGGCTAGCCGAGAGAAGAGTGAACACAATCAGTGGCTTGGTGGCTAAGTTGTTGTTAGTGCCTGGGAGTGTAAATTAAGTCTCCTTTCCTTGTAAATTAATCTGAGAGAAGCAAAATGTCATTTTATAAGGTTCCTAGGTGATTTTTTCCCTCGATAGTTTTCCCTAAGGTGTAATACACAAAACATGCTCTGCCCTCAAAGGAAGAATGTTTTCCATATATTAGTAGACAAGAATTATTTTTAAAAGCAAACAAAAGTTTCTTTGTGTTCAATGTTTTCTGCTTGGAAACAATGTATCTGTGAGCAGAAATCAAAAGCATAGATATTGGAGATAATGGCAGAATTCTTTTTTTTTCTTTTTTTTTTTTTTTGAGACAGAGTCTCACTTTGTTGCCCGGGCTAGAGTGCCATGGTGTCAGCCTAGCTCACAGCAACCTCAAACTCCTGGGCTCAAGCAATCCTACTGCCTCAGCCTCCCAAGTAGCTGGGACTACAGGCATGTGCCACCATGCCCGGCTAATTTTTTCTATATATTTTTAACTGTCCGATTAATTTCTTTCTATTTTTAGTAGAGACAGGATCTCGCTCTTGCTCAGGCTGGTCTCGAACTCCTGAACTCAAACAATCGGCCTGCCTCGGCCTCCCAGAGTGCTCGGATTACAGGCGTGAGCCACCGCGCCCGGCCTTGTGTACAGTTTTTTAATTTAATTTAATTTTTTTAGGGAAAAGGTCTCACTCTGTCACCCAGGCTAGAGTGCATTGGCCTTATAGCTCATTGAAACCTCAAACTCCTGGGCTCAAGGGATCCTCCCACCTCAGCCTCCCAAATAGCTAGGACTACAGGTGTGTGCTACCATGCCTAGCTAATTTAAAAAACATTTTTCTTTAGAGACAGGATCTGGCTATGTTGCCTGGGTTGACCTCAAACTCCTAGCCTCAGGTAGGCCTCCTGCTTTGTCCTCCCAAGGTGTTGGGATTATAGGGGTGAGCCACTGCACCTGGCCCAATTCTTTTTTTTTTTTTTTTTCCCAAAAACATAGTCTCACTATGTTGTCCAGGAGGAATTTGAACACCTCAGCCTCTCAAGTAGGTGAAACTACAGAGATGTGCCACTATGCCCAGCTTTGAACTATTTTCTATTTATTTCCAGGAGTTTCATCATTACAGGGCAGACCTATACACGAAAAGTGGATATCGAGGTTCTGTCTGTGCTGGCTAGCCTGGGGGCATCAGTGCACAAGGTGAGTGGCGATAGCTTGTGGGGTGGGGGGTGGGAGCTTTGGGCACCACCAACAGACTGAATCAGCATCAGAATTTTACTTAATTGTCTTTCTCAAGAGATATCATACTTCAGTTTTACAATTTGGGGCCTGTAAATGGAGCCCTTAAATTAAGGTGTGTTTAGGGGAAAGACTAGTTTTGGCATTCTCTTTAAAGTTACTCCAGGGACTGCAAAATGTCCATCCTGTTCTGTGACACATTAAAGTTAATCTTGCCATTATCTTTCCATGATGTTGTAAGTAGTGTTTCACAAAAGTGTTTCCGTGCTCCTTGAATTTGTCATCCTAGCTCTTTGGGAGTGGAGAGCAGTCTGAGTAAGATACTCTGCAGGAGCTCTTGGGGAGGACGTGCTAGTCGTTAGCTCGGCAACAGGACACCTAAAAAGCTCATCATCTCCATCGGCCTATCTGCTGCTCCCAGACTCCCGTGCACACAGTGTGGAATGATACTGTTCCCTGCTTCCCGCAGATTTGCACCGACATACGCCTCCTGGCAAACCTCAAGGAGATGGAGGAACCCTTTGAAAAACAGCAGATTGGTGAGTGTTATATAGAGATCTTGAGCACCGCAGAGCTGCTGCAGAGCCTCGTGGATATGTGCTGACAGCTCACCCTGCAGTGTGTTGCACACTTGCTCTCCTCTGAAGTCTTTCTGCCTCTGCATCTCGTCCTTTTCCGTGGCAGGCTCGAGTGCTATGCCATACAAGAGGAACCCCATGCGCTCAGAACGGTGCTGCAGTCTTGCCCGTCACCTGATGACCCTTGTCATGGACCCACTGCAGACAGCATCTGTGCAGTGGTTTGAACGCACGCTGGATGATAGTGCCAACCGGTTAGTGGCACAGGGATGTCACATACAGCAAGTTGGGAGGAGGACTAAAGGAAGAGCCCAGAAGCAAAAGGACGTTTTTGAACATCTCTACATTCCTTCCTTGTCCTGAAGGAGCCTGGGGTCCAACAGGGAGGCAAAAACAAAAGGACAGTGTTTTAAGTGTTATGATTGAAGTGTGTACAGGGTACTGTGGGAGCAAAGTGGGAGGAGTAATGTTTGAGGAATCAGAAAGTGTCCTGTTAGAGGTGATGCCTTAAGCCTTAAGAAATACAGGCCTTAAGGCCAGGCATGGTGGCTTATGCCTGTAATCCTAGCACTCTGGGAGGCCGAGGCAGGAGGATTGCTTGAGCTCAAGAGTTGGAGACCAGCCTGAGCAAGAGGGAGACCCCGTCTCTACTAAACATAGAAAAAAAAATTAGCTAGGCAACTAAAAATAGAAAAAATTAGCCTGGCGTGATGGTGTGTGCCTGTAGTCCCAGCTACCCGGGAGGCTGAGGCAGGAGGATCGCTTGAGCCCAGGAGTTTGAGGTTGCTGTGAGCTATGATGAAGCCACTGCACTCTAGCTGGGGCAGCAGAGACTCTGTCTCAAAAAAGAAAAACAAACAAAAAAGAAATTCAGGCCTTTTTTAAAGACAAAATTGGGAGCATGCATACAGGCACAAAGGTAGGAGAAAAAACGCTTGACAGGCCGGGCGCGGTGGCTCACACCTGTAATCCTAGCACTCTGGGAGGCCAAGGCAGGCAGATTGAGCTTAGGAGTTCGAAACCAGCCTGAGCAAGAGCGAGACCCCATCTCTACTGAAAATAGAAATAAATTAATCGGACAACTAAAAATACATAGAAAAAATTAGTGGGGCATGGTGGCACATGCCTGTAATCCCAGCTACTCGGGAGGCTGAGGCAGAAGGATCGCTTGAGCCCAGGAGTTTGAGGTTGCTATGAGCTAGGCTGACACCACGGCACTCTAGCCTGGGCAACACAGTGAGACTCTGTCTCAAAAAAAAAAAAAAAAGAAAATGCTTGACGGAGTTACTAATTATTGCGTAGTGCTGGGGAAGGAAGTCACTATGGGGCAGATCATGATCACAGGTGGTAGCCCATCTATGAAGGGTCTTAAAGGCCCTGAAAAGGAGTTTAACTGTTAATCCTGAAGGCAAATAGATATCACATATGGTGTCGTGGCCCAGTGACATCTTGATTAATTATGAAGTGAGTCAGAAGTCATGTGTGTAACTATAAATAAGGTGCCAGCTTGCACGTGGTTTTCTCCTTTATGTAATCATTTAAAGCAGATTCACATTACTCTCGCATTGTACTCAGATTTCTTGAGTGGATAAGGTTGTGTAGTTAAAGCCAGCTCTCTAGGATCTGTGCATAATCCTGGGTTTATCTATGGAAATAAGTCATGTGAACTCACTCAGAATGAGTCAGGCATTGAGAACTTTTTAGCAAGGTATGACCTAGTGAGATATGCCTACTAAAACGCCCTGGCAACACTTTGTAGAATCAGCTGTAAGGGCACATGGATCAGGTCAGAACAAGTCAGGAGGCTACTTTAAAAGTCCCAAGTCCACATTGGTACAGTGGCCATGTAAATGGAGAGGAAAGACAGATACAGAGTCAAAGGCAGATTGGCCAGCCCTGGTGGTTGGCTGAAGTGAATATAAAGAACCCAGTGATGGGGTGCTAGTGCCATTCACTGAGGCAGGAGCTACAATGGAGAGGAAGAGCAGGTTTGCCATGGTAAGTGGGAGGCGATGAGAAAGTGGCTGAATTCAGTTTTGGGTTTGAGGTGCCTATGGGTCAACCAGTTGGAGCTCTCAGGTATAAGATGTGATGCCTGGGCAAGTGGTCTGGACTGGAGGTGATAGAGTTGAGGGTCACGAGGACATTGGGGTAGTTGGTCATGAGACTGAAGGAAATTGTCTAAAGTACATACGGCATGAGAGATCAATAGGGCAGCCTCTTGGGACGCACCCTGCTTTTCACTGAAATTATTTGTTTAAAGAGATAACTGAATGGCTGTTTGTTTTCTAGACGTATCTGTTTGGCTGAGGCATTTCTTACTGCAGATACTATATTGAATACACTGCAGAACATTTCTGAAGGATTGGTGGTGTACCCCAAAGTAAGAGGCTTCAAAAAAGTAAATTATTAGGGAAGGGTTGGAATGTGGGAAGAGGATTACTCTGGAGTGTGTTGTGGGTGCTGTATTCTGGTCTAATAGTAGTTCGTCCCAACTTAGCATATCCTTGAGTTCATGACATAAGCTGTAGGGAACGAGCTCTGTGGAATTCATAGACACATTTATAGAGGAAGAAAAAAGGACATAGTACTTTCAATTCCCTTGAACTATCTACCAGCACGAATCATCTCCTCTGGTGTGACTAGGCACAGTAATGGCTCCATTTGCCTGTTTTTAAGTCTGTAGCAGATTGGTTCATTCCCATGATATACTTAGCTGTTAAGACAGGGCACTGAAATGTAACACATTTTGGTTTTAGGAATCATTCCTCTGAAGCAACTTTCTTACTTAATATTCTTTTTTTAAATTTAAAATCTCTGAATTAATAAGAAAACTGAGAAGTACCATATAGAACAAAAACAACCCTCTACTCTCTCCATAAATACTGTAGTTTGTGTCCCTGCATTTTGCTTGAGATAGTTGGTATCCTGCTGTGTGTATGCCTTTGTAACCTTGAGGCATCTTGATTGGCCATTCATTTCATCTTTTCTTCTAGGTAATTGAACGGCGCATTCGGCAAGAGCTGCCTTTTATGGCCACAGAGAATATCATCATGGCCATGGTCAAAGCTGGGGGTAGCCGCCAGGTTTGTAACCGCTCATGCTGCTGAATAAATTGAGAGTGCACCTTCAGTCCTGCTCTCTCCTCCCTGAAGAAGAAAGGAGGAAGGAAGGTGTTACCTTCAGTCACAGTGTTGGTACAGAGCAGTGACCATACTCTGCTATATTTGGAAGGTGATTGTGGTGAACTCAGTTTATTGAAAGTGAATCACTTAATCACTTGTAGAAAAAGTCCACTCTCAGTGAAGGAGTGAGGTCTGAAATTCTATAGGAAGTGATGGGAAGAGAGCTGGAAGCAATAAGACTTTAAAGAAGAGCCCAGGGCAAGGTGGGCTCATTTCCGGTTCATCCGAAGATGTGGTCAAAGAGTTGAGGTCTTAGTGGACTCAGACTGAAGGGAGCCACTTTAGCCTAGAGGAGTGTTGTGTGCTAGCATGGATGTGAAGTATCTGATGACTTTTTAAGCATGTTCATATGCCTTGTTAGTAGTGAACTGACCCCACTTCACTGCCTTCCCAGGATTGCCATGAGAAAATCAGAGTGCTTTCCCAGCAGGCAGCTGCTGTGGTTAAGCAGGAAGGGGGTGACAATGACCTCATAGAGCGGATCCAGGCCGATGCCTATTTCAGTCCCATTCACTCCCACCTGGACCGTTTACTGGATCCTTCTTCTTTCACTGGTCGTGCATCCCAGCAGGTAAGCATCCATCAGGACTCTTCTGGGGGTTCTTCCCTAGATGCCCTCTTTTCACACTGCTGGGCTGTGGAGCCTGGCATACTGTCTTGATGTTTCTATTTTATGATGGGAATGGGGCTAGGTAGAAAGAAATCAGATTGCCTTAGAAGTCCTGAAAAATAAAAAGAATGAATGGAAATCAGAGGCGCTTGCTGGCTAAAATGTAAAGATTTGACTATTTTGAGTTGCCTTAAATATTTCCCCTGGTGGATTTCTTGGGCTTCTCTTTTGGTCTCAAGAATGTCTTGTAATGGAGGCCGGGTGCGGTGGCTCACGCCTGTAATCCTAGCACTCTGGGAGGCCGAGGCGGGCGGATTGTTTGAGCTCAGGAGTTCGAAACCAGCCTGAGCAAGAGCGAGACCCCATCTCTACTAAAAATACAAAGAAATTAATTGGACAACTAAAA